>JBBMJM010132748.1:0-12368 GCA_037832705.1 Centriscus cristatus
CACACACACACACACACACACACACACACACACACACACACACACACACACACACACACACACACACACAGTTTAAAACGGAAAACACACAACTAAATTTACACATGCCGCCACAAAGATTGCAGACCGCTTCCCAGCCACAGACACTTGGTTCCACTCCACAGTCAAACCAGAGAGTTTGTCAAAGAAACCCTCTGCCACGCTGCCATAAAAGCAGTGAGGAGCACGCAGATTTACACACTGATCCCGCTGCCACTTCTTCCTACATACAAATGAACAAGACCCTGAGAACACGACTCAGTGGAAGGAAACTTTCCACGTACAACAGAGGGACGGCTCCAGATATTGGTGAAATAAATAAACTGGGAATATTTCCATCCTTTCCACCTGTAATATATGTGACAATAGTCTACCGCTGTGATCAAACAAAGGATCTTACACCACAGAATGTGTGACATGACATTAAACTGCTGGTTTGCATCGTTTTATTTATTTATATTTTGACGATGCAGATAAGGACTAACCCCTCCCCGCAAGATATATTCAGTTCATTCACATCACCATTTGTCACATCACCGCTTTCCATTTGCATCTCAGCCATGAGTGGAGCCTTTGTAATTTCACATCTCTTGCAAGCCTAAGTGGGCGTTTCCTTTGTGCAAATTTTAAGATTTCCATCGAAAGATGAACGTATAACGACTGGTGGATCTGAACACAGTTTAGTAAGGCTGTGTGTGTGTGTGTGTGGGGGGGGGGCTCTGAAACGAGTTAAATGAAGCTAATTGGAGACAATGGCTTTAAGAACCTCTAATATAACCCCATTGTGTCAGACCACCAAAGGTCAAGGCGGCCGTAAAACGAGCAGACGACGGCTCTACGCTGGCTGCCGGCGGGTCCACAGAGACCATCATGTGGTGTCACCTTGGCTGTTGTCACCGGTATCTGCCACCTGTCACCACACTGCCCCCGTGGTCAGAGACGTGTCTGCGAGCACAATGCTTTTGTCAATAGCACTTCCTCCTGAGAGTGGCGGTGGGAGAATGTGTCCTCTGCTTTCATCAACAGCCTGAGTCAACAGCCTCAGAATTAGCATACAATACATATTCATGCCAGTGTCTCTATTCAACTGCATCGCCAGCTCTCCTTCACATTTTTACAGCTTTTTTTTTTTTTTTTACAAATGGCATGTCAAACGCCCCATTTTCGCTGGGAGCCCCACATGGCCTTTCAAGTATTCACTGCACGGCTGCGACAAACAACATCAACAGGTCCGAGGGTCGCCACTCCCATTGATTGTGTGTACAATTGTACATGTTGTGTCCCTGGGACAAACAGGTGAGGAGAAAAAACAAAGAAAATGGGTGTGTAAGCTGCACGGGTAACGCTGTGAGCAGCATTGACGTCTGATTTTCAACGTCAGTATTCACACATAAATCTGGTGTGTGTGTGGGGGGGTCATTCTGTTTGAGTGTGAGCGGAGTTGCTAATGTGCAGCTGCAGTGGAAACATGTCTGGGGACGAGCTGACAGGTAGACTTAGCAGGAGCATCCTCCAGTCCACTGGCATCTTAGTGAGAAAAGAGGCCAGTTGATGTGGGGGTTAGAGCTTCCATGGCAGAGTGCGGCGCCATAAATAATGAATCCTTAAAGAACATATCTTCCGTCCTTCCTACCTTCCATCCAGCCAGCCCTTCATCCCTCCATCATTTGTTCATCCATACAGCAACTAACAGCATGCACTGCTCTGCTCCCTCCGCCATGAATATTTCAACCTAGCACCCCCCACACACACACACACGCAGCCACTTAGTGATGACACAGCCTTTTGACCCATAAATATATTGACAAAACACTGATAGTGAGTATATTCCCTGGGACGGGGCTGCGTAGACTAAAGCGGAGGAGGCTTACGGAGGAGTGGCAGCGAGTGTTGTAATGGCGACTCCTGAATGGATGAGTGCCGAATACTTCTCGCTCTCTAAAAAAGGTCAAAACAAACCAAAACTGGATCGGTCCTACAATTGTGAAAATGGGTTTTTTTCCCTCTCTGTTTTTAGCTGTAGTTCCTGCTTTAACATTAGACAAACACCATTCAGCATCTGTCATGTTTATGTTTGTCGGACTAAAGCACAGCTGAGACAATGAAAAACACTCAGACTGGGAGACGCGAGTGCACTCTCATAAATAGAACTCAACACTCAGGAGGAGCTGTGCTAACGTGTTTCACGGGATAAAGTGGATTTTCACATCTCAATGATATAATTGCCCTGTCAGATATGGCGAAACAACATTTTAGATGAGCAGGGAAAAACAAAACAAAAAACAAAGCACATGATAAGATCGGGGCCAAAAATGACCAAGTTATCTTCTCACTCTGATCATGAAGCCTGATGCTCTGTGAAAAGTCCAGTGTGTCTGATGAACGAGCTCTCGTTTCTCTCAGCCCGATCAGCACCGCCATAAGCGACTGCATGCATGAATCTCAGAGGCGAACAGAACGTATCAGAGCATTCAAGTGTAAACTAGGGCAGAGCTCCAGCACCGTACCTTCTAAATACACGACTCCGGAAGCAAGTCCTGTCGGGGAACAGGCAGTCAGAGATACACATGCTGTATCCTGCAATCTAGCACGCACAGTGACACACACACACACACACACACACACACACACACACATGAAATTCACACACCTGTTCCGGCCAGTCCAGAACCATATAGTCCTGTCTGGTCTGTTCAGATCCGGTCTCCTGTGCTCGCCAGAGTGAGGAGCTGGTCTCACCCCCCACGCAGCCCAGCGCAGACAGCTCACAGTTATAGATGCACTGACAAGTGAAAGGAGGGAGGCGTGGCTTCACATGAGATAAATAAAAGAGGGAGGGACCGAGGGAGGAGAGAGGCTCCCTCAATCTACAATTCAATCTGGTCCTCACTCTCTTCCCCAGCAGCGTTTCTGTCGCTCTCGTCTTCTAGTACATTCTGATTCCCTCTGCTTTTCTCACTGTTCCTCCTCTCCCGCTCTCTCCATGAGCGTGAGCTTTTCTTCTGCTGTGTAGCTCACTGTTTCTCTTCTTTCCCCTTGTCACATTTTCCTCATTCCCTCTGGGCTCTCATTCATAGTGTGTGTGTGTGTGTGTGTCTGAGACAGTGAAACAGAGCAGCTCCGGCCATCTGTTGGAGCCTGGGAGCTTCACCTATTCACAGCCTCATAAAAGCAGAGGCACACAGAGGAGTGAGGGAGAAAGGAATGGGAGGGAACGGGGGATCAATCTTTATGCTGCATGGGTGGGGAGGGAAGGCACAGGCTGGCATACACACCATATCTATCAGGCTGGCACCTCTGAGGCGAGCTGCTCACTGGGTCCAGGCAACACGACTCACGATACAGGCATGCACACAAAAGCCATATGTGGTTGATCTCACTCACACACACACACACTTTCTCACAAAACCAATTTCCTCTTTGACAAAACAAACAGGATCTATCAAGACGGATAATCCCACAAACTCAAAGAGACTGAGGGACACAAACAGAACCTGCCCTGAATCCCTCCGCCGCAGTGGAGTTAGAGCCATTTCCCTCTTGGTTAAAACCAGGTATTTCTCCTGAGTGCTAGTGTCACTTCTAATCCCTGACCAGGGGGTAGAGGTACGGCAGAGGACAAAAACATCCATCACTGTCCGCACCAGCCGTCCCATGATGGATGCGCCTGTTTATCCTGCCCTGCAGGTTATTTAGATGCAGTCGCAGGCAGAGATTAGTGATGGAGAACCTCTGCACCTCCTCACCCCTCCTCTCATGCCATCTAATCAATATCTCCCTTATCTATTATCTGCATTTCAAGCGATTTCTCCATGGATATTTGGAGCAGAAGCGGACGAGTGAGTAATTGTCTCCAACCCTTTCAATGTTTTCATTCACAGTGCCTGCAATGGATCACGCATCTGTCAGCTAGCAGCACACCGGTATTTGTGTCACTGCAAATAGATTAAACCATGCTGCTCGCCACGACTGTCCCTTGCAGATAAAAAAAAATAAAATATATCCACACTGGGGGATTTGCATATGGCATATGTGGATAAAGAAATTTAAAATTTCTGCTTTAATGCCAGGTGAATTGAACACTAATCCTATTTTTTTGTTGTTTTTTTTAAATACAACCATCATTCCTATGAAAAAATGGATTTGCTTGTAGTAACAATATCCATAATTAAACCTTGAAAGGAAAAAATCACAGATAGAAAATTATCTGTTCAGTGTAAACATATCAGATGATGTCTGGGGGAGTTGTGTGTGTGTGTGTGTGTGTGGAGGGGGGGGGGTGCTACTTCCATAAAGGAGCCATCCAGCCTCTCCAACAGACTGGATTACAGACAATGCCCTGGAGACGACCATGTTTTTCCTGAGCGTTGCTGGCATGCCAACACAGCAGCCCAGTGACACCACTTAAGCACATGGTTTATTCATGCTCCAACTCTCTGCTCACTCTTGTGCACTCTGAAGCTGTGTCATCCAACTGACTTCTAATTGGGGTGAGCACAGAGCAACAGATGTGACACAACCCCCCCCCCCCCACACACACACACACACACACACACATCTAAGCAGTGAAAACCAACAGGACTATCTGTCCTCAGGTAATCTACCTGACGTCTTCCAGTTCCCTCTGGGCGAGACGTGCAGGAGAGAGAATTGGAGATTACCACAGAGGTTTGGAGAGAAACAAAACCATGAATCCACTTCTACAGACGGGTTATATTTTGCTTTTCGTCTTTTTCTGCTTGACTGAAAGCTACGTGGGTGAGTCCTTGTGCGCCACCTTTGCATGATAGTGCTGAGGCAGGCGCATAAATAACAATGAACGATTTCTGTGCTGATAGCACAGAGAGACAGCTCCGTTTATCCCACTGAGATCTTGTCCTTGGCTAGGAGAGTGTGCTTTTACAAATGAATTGGTTCCATTTCTGCACTGTGTGCGGGGCTGATAAAAAAAATATCCCGTCAGTTGGCTGCATGAAAAGTTGGGCAAATGAGGCAGATCCCCTTGCTGTGTGGAATCTAAACACCTCCCCATCACTCTGTTGGTTTGGGAATGTTGATGGAAGGACCCCTCATAGTTGTAATGTAGTGAATCACATGTAAATTGCTGACATGATCACTCAGAGAGAAAGTTGAAGTCTTTTCTGTTGTCGGCTTTTGCACAGACTTGGAGTTCTAGTCGGCCTCGTGGGGGCTCACAGCGCCGAAGGCTTCATGCAACTCGTCTCTGTGAAGACACACGGTACCGGCCAGAGAGATGCTAGATGTGGCATTTGTTATTTTGAAGGACTGGAAGAACTGTGACAGCTTTCACTGGAAGCCTCCGGACTAGTGTAATTCTGTTGACAGACAGGCAGTCGAAGACCACAGACCTCAACAGACAGACGTCACAGCTGGATTTTAAAGACCGATGGAACATGGGTGCTGACAATGAGAGGATACAGAGACACAGAATGGAAATTCTGCATAAACCCCAGTAGCTGCTGCAGCTGTAACAGTAGGAACAGTAGGACCATCTGAACCCGTCAGCATGTGACCGTATCATGGCTGCATCTTCTACACTCCAACATACTGTGTAGTTTGAAGAGACATTCTTACATTATCTAGTGGTCTATTATAAAATACACCCTTTAAGCCTTTCAAATATGAATGTCGAAGAGATTAATCTCCTTCAACCTCTCGCTGACTGCAGTTCTCCTCAGAAGAGTCAGGTGATGTTGAGATGTCGGTAAATACCTGTGCACCGTTCAGCTTTTCTAACTACAGTATATCAAATTACCTTTGCTCTCAGGACCGATTTGGATAACAAAGTGCCAAAATGTCTCTGACAACAACTTGATTGTTATTTATGACTCATCTCTGCAGCAGGTCGCATCACATCTGGAACGCAGACGTATATAAAGTGTCACACAACTGGGGCTAGTCGCAGTCTCAGGGAGCAGCTGGCAAGTCAGAACAACATCACATGAGTCCTGTGAGGAAGTAGTAAAAGAAGTGGGCAGATGACACTTGTCAAAGCAGGAAAGTAAATTATTAAAAGTTGTCCGTAGACATGACAGACGAAATGAAACATAGTGGATGGAGGCTTCAGCAGGTGATTAATTCATGTGGAAATAACTTGGTTTTCTTGCAAAAATCATGTACGCAAATTAGATGTGCTCATTGCTCAGTTTCTGATTTCAAATTTAATCGCCTGGTCATTCTTGTTTTTGGAAAAATATTAAATAGCTGCACCACAGTAGCACCAGCAGATAAACCACCACTGTGTTCTCCTTACCGTCTCCTTAAGTGTCTATTTATTTGCAGTACCTGTACCAGTCATCAGGCTGTGATTGTACAAGAAACTCCTCTGAAAAAACAAAAAAGTTATTGCAGATTTAATGGAATTCAAATATGGTTGCTGCATTATCGCACCACCTGCAATCTGTTCCCATGTTACTTATGATCAGGATCTCCGTGAAAAGAACGACTATCGCTGTCGCTGGGTGAAGAGAGGCTGGAGAGAGGCTGGAGAGAGGCTGGAGAGAGGCTGGAGAGAGGCTGGAGAGAGGCTGAGAGAGCCTGGAGAGAGGCTGGAGTCCCCTGCAGGGCCCTGGTGCTACAGTGACTCACGGAGGGAGGCCTGGGGCGCAGTCCTACACCCGACTGCATATTTCTACTTTAATACCTGTCCTGCATCACTGTCCTTCAACTTTCCCTGTATTTCTGTATTTCTGCCAAAGCAGACAGAAGGATTACCGTGGCCCGTCGCCCAGTTGTCCTAAACTTCATGGATTGGATAATAAATAATAATAATAAATCTGGCACAAAATGTCATGTTTAGAAATAAATGAGTAATAATTCATTTCATAATCTGCTGTTCTGCAGCATCAATGAGAGGGAAGTGATAAGATCTGTGTGTGTGTGTGTGTGTGTGTGTGTGTGTGTGTGTGTCAGTGAACATTAGCACATGGTGTTTAGTACACAGTAATTAGAAATGGGACGCCCCACCAGTCATGCTTCAGAAGTCCATGTTTGATCGTCAGCCAGGAGGGAGAGGTGTACTCGTGTTTGGAGGGGATAAATCTTCTACTGAGCACTTCCACTTTCAGGTAACAAAAATCTACACTGATTTAACACGACGAAGATAGTAACACCTTTGAAATAATGCTTTGCTGCAACCCTCACTTAATATGTACTGACTTTTTACATATTCAGGATGTAATCGGTTTATGAACAGAATGACATTTTAACTTTTGTTAAAAAAAACAATCAAAGTCAAAAGGAAAGGAAAGGTTGAACAGATATTTAACATGACCTTTCAAACCATCAAAGCGTAACTCGACAAGACATGCACCAAAAGTAAAGTTTTGGTAACAAAATGAAAAATAATTGACGCACCCACACCCACACACGCACACAACCCATCTGTCCAAGTGCAGCCGGCACTGCAGAGGTTGAGAACCCGTTAGCAGACCGTGGGATCCACAGATCAAAGCGAGGCTCATCCCCAAGAGGTCTGCAGTCTCCAGGAACACGAGCCGCTATGGGTCGGAGCCAGCATCACATCTCCAGCTAATTAGCTAAAACCCCTTTGACACCGGGTTATTTGCATTCCTAATGTACAACACTCGCTGCGATGCACTGTGTGCCACACGTTAACGAAGGACCACTTGTGGGTTTGTCTAACAAGGCGTCCCATCAGTTTTAGCAAAAATATATTTTTAATCACTTTTACACACTAGGAGAGCTGAGTTACTCTAAAATGGTGAGTTTGATGAAATATCATTAACAGCTGATCTGAACCCGCTTGGTGAGGAACAACCCGTGCACCAAGTCGGACAGGAACCCTTCCAGGATTTAGAAGACCACACCTCTTCCTCTCCTCACCAGACATTTCAAGCGTGCTCAAGTGCAGGTTCTCCGTCTCAAGAGTCAGTGGAGTGATGGAAGGGCCGGAATTCTACATACAGCTTTAAGCTTTAAGCAGCTAAGCAGGGGTGGTGTTTGATTCCCTCGATAATGAACGATTTGTTCGTACCAGAGTGGACCTGGCATCTTTGTTACAGCTCCTCCGAGTCTGCAAACCAACACCCACATGCAGTCAGGGTTCCTGAAGAGTCAAACAAGTAGCTGAAATCCCAATCAAAGTTTGAAAAAAAACACTGCCTCACACATCTGCATGTCACCGAATGGAAGAATGATCCGTTTTTACATCAACCAGCACTGTCTGGGTGAGTATTCGGACCCCTCTTTGTGCACATCGCACCATCAGCCAGCTAGAATGAAAGACATCTATATGGGAGACTGTCAGAGCGCAGCAGCCAACATCAGCTCTCCACTGTGCCTTGATAAATGTCAGACAGACGTCCTCTCCATACCTCAGCCCGCCGGCCATCTTTCCAATGTCTGCCCTGAAACCGCCCTGTAAGCAAACTGAAGACAAGTGGGAGGATGAAACAGCTTCTTCGTCACGTCCTTGAGGGAGCGCAGTGATGGATCATGTAAAATCTCAGTTGGCAGCGCACCTCATATTAAAAAGGTCAGAGATTAAGCCTGCATGGCAAATTGCAGAAAAGGGCTGATGCAGACAGGGGAGATGAAGTTCCAAGAGAGAAATGCTCCTGTCTTTCTGTCCGTCTGTCTGTCCAGCTCGGTAACACCTCACTCTGTAATGAGCTGTCTGAAGTCTCACATAAGAAATACCAACACCATAAATTACCAGGCTCATCACTTCCTGTTTGCCTCCACTCAGATACGGCTGAGTAATCGTTCTATCGAGCACCAACCAGAATGAGATTCTGTCAAATCACATTCTACAAACCTCTCATCCATTTGCATAACTATGTTCGATGGCTCAAGACAAACTCGTGACATGTTTTTGGGGAGTTAATTAGATTCTGGAATTCGTTTTTTCAAAGAAAATGAAAAACAAGATGATGTCTCCTCTGCTTGGTCTTTTTTTTGTGTCCTCATTTGGAAGTGACAAGATTAAATTGTATCTGCGTGCTAGCCTTGGAATAAGCTGTAGCAGGAAGGTATTCTGGTAGTTAAGGAGCTAAGACTCTTTTCCAATTTCTGTCTGTTTAGCATGCAGGCTCTGAGCTGCTCCCTCTGACATGGCAAACCTCATTAAGATAGAGCAAACTCATTCACTTGAGAACGAGCGATAATTCTTCGTATCTTTTCTCTCCCCTCGTCGAGATACAGAGACAAACTGAAATTGGGTCTTAGGGAATACGGACTTGAAGGTAGAGCTCGTCCTCGGCCGGCTCTTAACATCACAGATTTACTGTGAATTAAAGTAACGAAGGGTAAGGACATAACCTTAATCTCCCTTTGAACTGAGGCCGTCAGAACCTTTGCGCAAACTGTCAAGAGTATAGACATCTAAGCAGCATGTGATCAGCCCACTCTTATCACAACATGCTGATGAAGCACAGATAACCTTCTCCAGAGGAAGAGAAGGACGAGAAGGAGGAGGGACAGAATGAGGGAAGGAAGAAAGGAATCATTTGTGGGATGGGTATGGGCAGACATCCATTAAGCAAGAACTCAGCATGGGATATGGCATTTAGCGTGAAACAGTCAAATGCCATGGCAATTAGTCAGGACCTTGAATGCCAGCTGTATCAATACCACGAGATCACGGCTAAGGGGGCACCGCAGGTCAAGAAAGGAAAATCAAAACTCTAAATATGGCTGGCTTTCTCTGGTTTCAAGACAAAATCCACTTCGGGATGGAGTGCTGTGACTTGTTTCTAACCTTAAGATTATTTTTGCATCTCAAACTAGGACCCACACGGAAAGGAAATGAATACATCACTTACACAACCACGGAGAGCAGCCTGGGAGATGACATAGATTTGGCTCTCTGGGGAGTTGCAAATGACTTTTGAATCACCATGGTCTAACTGACAGGAAAAGAATGCACTGTCACTTAGCAAGCGTGGTTGTCGTTAACACATTTTTCATTTTGTACACGCTCTGAGGCATTATTGTTTTGTTGGTCTAAATCCCCTCCCCAGTGCTGTGAATATGTTTTAACATGGTTTGAGCAGAATGTTGTTAGCTACACAAGGCTCCCCGCGGGACCAAAACACAAGAACAATTGGCTCATTAGACGCAGAAACACTTCAAACCCTGATGTGACTGGAACACACTTACAGGAGAGACAAAGTCAGGAAGGAAGAGCACAGACGAATGGATGTGAGAGACCGAAGGAGACAAACGTACACCAGGAGAAGAGACGAAACCCTGTGTTCAACACTCAGCGATCACCAGAGAATCCTGCTGCTTTTCATGAGGAGAATTTAAAATCCATCAGGGAGAAGCAGGGAAACAAAGTGCTGCAGATAATTAGATTATAGTAATCTGATTATCAATTGTACTGCCCATACGAACTACACCACTGATACACACATCACATTAGCTGATAATGTCTTTAATCTCGACATGACATTTAGAAATTCTACCTTGTTTCTCTTGCAGATGATCACGTTATTGAAGGTGGAGAATTCAATGTCTTAGTAAATATGTTTTACTTTATCAGTTGTTGTTTTAATGATAACTATTGAATCCAAACTTGAATATACCATTAGGTGCCATTGTGAATGCAACTCTCATCTGTCAGGGAGACTTTTTAGAAAGTGGTATCTCACTGACATTAAAGGATGGGAACATCTGCTCACGCACATATGAAAAGCTCTTTTTCTTACCTCCCCTATGCACCACTTCAGCTCACTGACTTTCTCGTTCCTCAGACTAAAACTCTTGAGGTCTCTCGAGTTTCTTCTGCTGAAATTACAGTAATAATTTCCAGGATACATTGTCTACAATATATTCACTCAACCGAATTGTTAGAAGACGTGTGCGGAATTCCTCCTCACCGTTTCTTACCTTATCCCCCCAGGTTTGCCCTGAAAGAGGCCTACAAACACCTTCCAAGACACGTTGGCACACAACTGTATCAGTACACGTTGGTTTATGAAGAATCTATAAGCCATTGTGGAAAAAAAATTAGCCACTTGTCAGAATTAATGTTGTAAAGTTACTTGGACTATAAAGGTCAAAGTTGAAAATGGGCGCGTACTAACATTACCGTAAATTGTGTTCATGTCAGCTGTCGTAGGTTTGTTAGCAACAGGCTAGAAGAGAAATAATAATAATTTAAAAAAAAAAGTTAGCTAACAGTTTCAGTGTCATACCTACCCAGAAAACTTGGACGTAACATATTCCACAGAATCTGTCACATAATTTTGTTTCAGACGAGTATTTAGTTATGGTTTAACTCACCTGCTGCTTTTTCACGTCTCCTCGTCTGATTCGCAGCGCCATCTAGTGATTGTTTAAAACAGAAAACATATTTCCTCTGATGGGGATATCAAGGTGCTGACGAATAAAGGACACCGTATTCCACGAACGACTATTTAGAAGATGGGGGGGAACAAAATTTCAAATCAACCAGACGACATTTGATGGAGTCCGCGCAATGATACCGTCGTCGGTGGTTCGGTCATACAGGTGTACCCTCATTAGTGGTTTGTTCCGTTATATAGGCCTTTACACTTCAAATGTCTAAGATTGTTTGTTTGTTTTTACAGGTGAGTAATAGCATAATGACTAAATAATGTTGATAAATGACTCCTACTATGAAATATTATTGCAGTTTTTTTAAAGTTCATGTTTGAACCACTCACGTAAACTGCATCCATATTTTGACACTAGATGGCGCCACCAGTTTAGGTGATGTTCACACGTAGCAGGTTCAAACAGACGAGCTGGTTGAGGCGCAGCTGGAAGAACAGTAGCTGTATTTATACTGTCAACATGATCTGAATGGTATGAACACATATGTGTTTGTGCTTGTAGAGTCACCAGTCAAACAGCAAACGTCTTAGTGTTCCTTTTATATCTCCTCTGCAGGATGATTGAAGTTCTAGTTGCATATATGTTGCATATATATGTATATATGTTGTCATCCAGGGAACTACAAACCTTTAACTAGAGGATTTATTTTAACTCTATCGAGCACATTTGTGCTTTGGGTGAAAAGAGCCGGTAACCATCATGGGGAGATCCTGCATCATACCCTCAAGCGTTTGTTTTGATCACATGAAAACCAGCTGACCTAAACCTCCAGCGCACAAAGATTAGTATCATAAACAGCCTGACTCTATCCTGTGCAGCTGCGAAGCAATGGGTGTAAATGAGACACGACAGCAGCATCTGACATCTATTGCCCCGAGGCCAAAGAGGGTGTATGTGTCAAGGGGGTGGAGGACTGTGTGTGTGTGTGTGTGTGTGTGTGTGTGTGTGTGTGTGTGTGTGTGTGTGTGTGTGTGTGTGTGTGT
>JBBMJM010132768.1:0-12362 GCA_037832705.1 Centriscus cristatus
CCCTCCCCATTTACCCGGGCTTGGGACCGGCACCAGGCAACAATGGCTTCTGCAACCGCAACTGCAACCGCAACTGCTCCCTAGTGTCCCTGGGTTAAGTGCAGATGAATATCGATTACAAATATTGGTTATTGGACTCCTTGACAATTAAAAATCAGTATTGGTATTGGCTGTGAAAAAAACAACAAATCAGTCAATTGCGGTTCACTTTCACCACTGCAGTGAGTGGCTATATATACCAGCTATCTATTTATATTAACACGTCTTATAGACACCAGGAACATACTGTGAAGTTCTGTTGAATATGTCAAATTGTGGCACAAATCGGAGAGAATCCTCAGCAGTTCACAGTACACAATTCACCTTCAATACACAATGTCAGGTAATAGGGATCTTGAGGTGCTGAAGCCCACGTTGATAGGGTGGCAGGTACCTCTATCTCCGCTCAAGAGGTGGGTAATCTGACAATCCGTAGCTATGTCCTGGGCACTGGTCAGATCCACAGCACCTCTGCTCCTTCACTATCAGAGGGCAACTGCTTCAGACGGAGTTAATTCAGAAGAATGGTCATTATTACAACAGAAAATCCAAATTGTGGAAGGTCAGAGACAGTTTTACCTTGAGATGCAGCTGAAATGCGTCACACTATCCCGGCTGAAGCCTGCCAGTGAGCGGCACTGTTAAACCGATGATCTCCAGCTCGACATCGTACATTGACTTTTCTGCAGTACATCAGTTTCACGGAGCGAGGAGAGGGCCGTCAACTCCACATAGGTATTATCCTCCACTTGTAGTTATGTAACACACCAAATTTATGATACTTGTTTGAAGTGGGACCCTTCAAATTTACACAGTGGCCATGTTACAATAAAAAGTATTCCTACGAGCAATGTGCAATTGTATATCTCTGTATTATAGCAGCTCAGTCTCAAGAACTAATTGTTACCTAATCATGCTTTGGTCTGATTGGCCGCTGCTGTTAATTACACCATAGACAGCAAGGGCTCACACACCACACACACCCACTGCATCAGTCAATGGGGGGTGGCAAATCAATGGGGGAGGGGGTGAAGGTCTCCTTGGCTGCTCACAATGCTGCACCCACCGAGGCTGAACTGGTGTGGTTGCACTGTGATGGGGTGGTGGCCCCCCCCTGTGCATGGGGTTCTGGGTCAGTGGGGCTCAGGGCATGCGGGTGGGTGGCAGAGTCCTGATTTTGGGCCTTGGGCTGTGGTGGACCTTTGGGTGTGGGGCTGACACAAACTGTATTTGCTGTTGTCCTCTCCCCTTTCTCCACAATATTTCACAGGTATTGTTGATGCTTTGTTTTGTTTTGTTTTGTTTTGTTTTCCTTTCACTCTCTATCGTTTGTTGTTGTCTGTGTCTCCCCTCTCCCCTTTTTCTCACCACTGCACCCCTCCCCCCTTGTCTTTTCCTCCTTCAACATTTGTTTCAGGTAATGAGCTGAGAAGTGCCACACATTTTCAAATAAGAATTAAATCAATGTCCGTGTTGTGACTCAGAGAATGGGCTTTAAAGAACGGCACATTTATGGAACAACATGCATACATGTGGAGTACCACCTATTATTTCCAGTGAAAAGTAATTGTATTGCATTGTTCTTTCTTGACGTCAAGAGAATATTAAATGGAGCAGAAAAAAAGTGAAAAATAGTTCAGGAATTTGCACATACCATCCTCACAGATTGAGATGTTCAGATTTGAAAAATGATCAAAATTTGCTTTCTTATTGCTTTTATTTGTATGGAGTGCTTTTTTTAACAGGGGGAGAGCAGAGTGTGAGCACTCACTGCACACTTATCACAATCATATTCAGGTCCACAAGGTTCATCAGCTGCTTGCTGGAGATAATTACACTCCACTTACCACAAAATCACTTGTCTGAAAACTCTCCATTTCTGCATATTTTAAAATAACCCAGTTAAATTACACTATTTACACTATTTCAGGTACTTTGCATACCAGCTGTTGTTGCAGGGCTGGTGTGGCATTGAGGATGCCAACGATGTGGCAAAGACTGAGAAATCAAACTGGCCTGGTTCCTATATGGTTTTAATCAAAAGTATGATGTCAGGCCATATTTGTGAGATTCTTGGAACGACGGATCCTGAAAAATCTTTGTGTGGCCGATGAGACCACCAATAACACTGTCCAAATACAACAAATTAATAACCTTGCTGTGTTAAATCGTAGGCAACTGGACTTCTGCTTTGCTTGAAGACGTTTCGCCACTCATCCGAGAAGCTTCTTCAGTTCTGAACTGACTGGTGGGGGGTCCTGCTATAAGTACTAAGTCGAGTCGTTTCCTCACAACAAAAGAGTGTGGGAATCGGGTCCCAAGAGGATCAAAAACCATTCAGATTCCTGCAGCTCCAAACACTCAACGACCCAACGACTTTCAGGTGACTCTCACAACAATGGAGGGGGACCCGAAACTCACACCCCTTTCAGGTAAGCTCACGACTTAACAACCCTCAGATGACTGACAGCCAGGGATGGTGACCCGATTCCCACACTCTTTTGTTGTGAGGAAACGACTCGACTTAGTACTTATAACAGGACTCCCCACCAGTCAGTTCAGGACTGAAGAAGCTTCTCGGATGAGTGGAGAAACGTCTTCAAGCAAACCAGGAGTCCAGTTGCCTACGATTTAACACAGCAAGATACCATGACCTGGATGACTGAGAACCTTCACAGACACAACAAATGAATAACTGACTACATTCTAAATGTTTTGATTTGGGTTCTCCCCAAACTGAGTGAGAATCAACAAACGCTCAGATCATGACTTATTCATAATATTCATTCCAACACTTCTTCCTTCAGGATTGCAGGTTTGATTTTTATTTTTATTTTTTTAAAATTTCCACCAGTTTCAGACCGCATCTGTGTGTCTGCAGGTTTTAATTATTTTCTTGACTGGACGTCTATTCACTCCTACCTAAGCAGTACAAAATAGCGTCATAGTCACATCAGGCATGCAGTTGCTTTTTTGTTTTGCATTATTTACTAGCATGACGGACACTGTCAGTGACCACATTATTCAAATGACCACTAATTATTTTCCGCTTACCTTCCATTTTTCACACGTGAAATAATTTAAATGAATTTACTTGAGACAGCAGTTAGAGGAAGAAACTTTCATTAAGAAATGTGTATCACCTCAAATAGAAATAGAACAATCAACAATTCAACAGCCATAAATCATAAAGTTATAACTGAGAAAATACTATTAAAAATGAATGAGTAAACACCTGCGGCAGCTTATGAAGGGGAACAATAAAGATAAAGATGAAATGATATAACAAAGGAGATACATATATAAAAGTAGGATTTGTAGTATTCCACACAGATGGTCCGAGTCTTTCACTGATGAATTGTTTTATTTCCATTCTTCACCGACCATACCCTTCACTTCATTTGTCTTTAAAAATAAAACACAAATGCAACAGACACTAAAAATACATTTGGCTATAAACACAGGGTCTGTTACACCGTACGATTAATTGTCACACAAGAAGCTAGAAATAATAAGAAAAATGAGGAGAAGAATCTTGTTGAGCACCCTGTGATAGAAAGCAGAAGTACATTGACAACTTC
Organism: Centriscus cristatus; assembly: GCA_037832705.1. NCBI lineage: Eukaryota > Metazoa > Chordata > Actinopteri > Syngnathiformes > Centriscidae > Centriscus > Centriscus cristatus. The sequence goes on from JBBMJM010132768.1 coordinate 3,621, forward strand.
GCTCAGAAGCTGAGATCTTAAAGAGCTTCCAACAGCAGAATCAACTTCTGGGCTGGACGTTCCAATACAGAGAGGTGTCCTGAACGGAACCTCATTCTGGTCAGCTTCCTGTCTCCTATTAAGATGTTCACTGTCCTCACAAGTCCGTACTTGCTGGAGGTCCATTCACCTCTGGGAGACAATTCATCCGCATCCATCACAATGTCGCCCAGATTTCTTCTAGGTGTGTTCCACTTCTGTCTTGCTAGGTGGTGGCAGGTCTGCGGTCATCTGGTTGGGATGGTCAAGGGTCATGACTCATGAGTTCTAGAATGTCTGCATCAAATAAGTTTAAACATTTTACTTGTTGGCCCTGCAACACAATGGGATCTGCTTTTGAACAACATGGGGAAATGAACTCCATGGATAAAATCAGAAGTGACTAGTCTTGGGGTTGTACTGGATCAGGATCTCAGCTTTGAGTTGCCCATAAAGCGACAAAACCATCATCCATTCCAAACCAAGTGTGATTATTTATCAATCAGAGAGATGCTGAAAAACAGATTCATGTATTTGTTTCAAGTCATCTTCATTAACAGCCTCACTGGTTTCCCCGACAAAACCAATCAAAGGCATTAGCTCGTAGAATGTTAGCCAACTTGGCTGCTGATGAGAACTAAGAGGAGAGATGCATGTGTGTATGAAAAGTGCTATACAAACAAAGCTCATTACTAATAATAGTCATAATAATATCATTATTCTTCATCATTCTGCTGAAGGAACACAGCTAAGTCTTGAAGTAACTACAGCTCAGTTTCAGCTCGGGAAGAGCAGACAGCGGGGCGTTCCAGTCGTCAATCCTGCATGTAATAAAAGCAGCCAGTGTCTCTGTGTTCTCATTTGTCTCTCACGCCGACACAATGTTCTTGAGAGGAAAAAATACATTCACATTTATTTTCGATGTGATCCCACTTGAGTGCATGTCCATTCCCTTGCTTCTTCTCTCTGAGAGTAAAACTTTGCTGACTGTGCTTTTGGAAAACAATCTGCTTTTCATCTCCCAATGTTTAAAAAGGCAACAACAATAACTGGAACCAGGTTCAGGATGGGGATTAGTGATAAAAGTAAAAGAGGTGGAAAGTCATCATATAGAGAGAGAGAGCAGGAATACATGTGTTGGCAGAGGATCTGAACCTGGTGGATGTACGGAGACGTGTGAGAGAAAAAACCTTTTACCCCCACCGTCACAAATCATCCTTGTTCCTTGTTTCTCTGACAACCTAGTAAACCCAGTGGTGGATTGCAAGACACGTGCCGTCACATACTATGTTATGAAATATGAATTAATTATGATATTATTTTAATTAAAAAACTATATTTCATAAAACATGTCCACAGTGCATTTAGAATGAAAATGAAAAATTATTATACATGGTGTGAATGAATTATTTTATATTTTTTGACGGGTTCTGACAGTGTGTTCATGTTTACGTGTACAAGTCAACAGCGGCATTGTGAGCTGACAGATTCGGTCTCAGTCTGTGTCCTGCAGCAGCAGCTTCACGGCCCCGGAGTCATGAATCACAGAGGTAGAATGACTGGAGAAGAACAAGAACCAGAGTTAGTATTGGAGATGCAGATGTTAGATTGACTCATGGAAATGATTTCATTGGCATCAAAACACACATGTGGAAATGGCGACTTTTCTCCTAGCTAACTTAGCTAACGTTACTTAACTTCCTGGCCTGGCTTCCTTCCACCTCCCAAAAGGTTAATTGCCTACTATCAAACTGCCCACGTGGTCCTGTGAGCTTGAGACTCATACCATTGAAACGTTCACATAGAAGCAGGTCGAACTCAGCCAATTAACGACCAGTGAGTCTATTTGGGGTTGCAAGATCCTGACAAAGACCCTGACATCGAGATTGGAGGAAATATTACCGGACATTGTAAATGATGATCAGGTGGGCTTCGTCAACAACAGTGCATCAGCAGACAATATCCAATGACTTCTGTACCTCACATGATTGAATTGTAACAGCCCAACCTCAGTGGAATGGGGTTTCATCAACTGATAAAAATACTATATCCCAACCGGAGAGCAACGAACCTGAAATCCAGATAACATGCCACTGTTCTGTGAGCTATCTCCACATTGTGCACCTTCCTAGAAACACTTTTTTTATGCTGTTTGTTCTGACAAACCTCTGAGTTGAATTCATACTGAAGTTAAAACCATGAACCGTGTTCCTCCCCGTCATGTATGCACTACTTGATGTTGGTCTATCAAGTAAAATCTCATTACGTTTGAGGCTGGAATGTGACAAATGTGGACAAGTTAAAGGGATTTGAAGAACTATTAATGTCAGACTGCATGTTCCATTTTATTTGAAAACAATTTATGAAGAATCAGAAAGAGGACAATTATCGCAACACAGTTTAACAATTCAAAGGATTCAAAGGATTCCAGACCCAAGGTTTCCACTGGAATGGAAACGTACAAGAACCTCTAATTCAGGGAATAACTAACAAACTAACTAACTCTGACGTCATGACAGAACATTTTGAATTCCTTCATTTATTTCAGTGACTATATCACTGACGCTGCTGTGAGCACAGGTCAAACCAGCACTGTCATTATTGCAGGAAATGGGGGCAATCCATTGGCTGAGGTGGGTGTGCTTTCTTCGAACGACTGCTGTCTGTCTGGCCCCAGCATTTTACCAGTGATGACACATTGCCTGGCAACAAGACTGTCAAATTCATCCAAGCCAGCATTTCCCTGACAGTGAGGTCATGTTTATGGCTGTAGGTCGCTCAAAACGCTCGAAACACACCCAGGGTCCTACGCCCCAACAATGACCAACCCTTCCAAATGTTTTGCTTCTATTGATTTTGAGGAGCACATATATTGCATCACACAATCCGTATACTATTGAACAGCGCCTTGATACAAATAAATCTGCATTCCCTATGCTTGTGTCGCTTCAACATGACCAAAGGTAGATTTCTATTCACCTCAATCATCATCCCATTCGGATTGCTCCGACATGAACTTTGACTTGTCCCACAAATCTTTTTTTTAAAGTTTCATTAAAATCTCCTGTTTTCCTCCTGTCTGCCTGTTTAGATTTCCAGACCTTTGTATGTAAGATTTATACCTATAGTTTATATTTTGTACTTTATTTTAGTAGATGTGTCATGCACCAACTCCACCACAATAAATTCCTTGTATGTGTAAAAAGTGTACTTGGTAATAAAGCTTTTTCTGATTCTGATTTTAAAATGTGTTAAATGATATTATAATGATAAATTTACCATGGTTTCACTCATATTGTGATGCTTTGATTACCTGTGAGTTTTAAGTGTCTTCATGAAGAGGTGTCATGTGACAACCCTGTCCCCACATCTCAAACTTGCCATCTCAGAGTTCTATTCACCGATATACAAAAACACACATCCCGGATCATCGCCCAGCTCCTGGTGGGGCTGCGTAGACCCCTACCAGCTGTGGTCTGCCTTTCTTTTGGTGACATACACCTGTATATTAGCAACTCAATGTTGCCCCCAAACGTTTGTGCTGTGAAACTTGCTGACTCATGGCAGCATCAACCCCAAATCTACAACAAGTAAAACACGATAGTTACCTCAGAGTTAAACATACCTGTCATCGTTACACCGGCAGAGTAAACCAGTTTTTTTTTTTTTTTTTTTAACACGTTTCTTTTTATCCACCACCTCTCCACTTCTCCACATCCTCAAAGAATGACAGCCAGCAATCCACCACGGGATCCCACATTTCTCTCTCACCTTCAGCAGCACTGCATCCCGCCCGGGCAGCTGAACATAGAAACTGTATCAATGTGGTTCTGGGTGGATCTTCCAGCTCAGGAATTTACTGGTTCCCTGATGCGCTCGTTTGATACTGACAGATCGAAGCCCTCCAGGAGAATCTTCACCACGTTCTTCTTTGATTCCCTCTCAGCCCCACTATTGTTCTTCCATCACTTCCCTCAACGCGTCCACTATTTTGTCACTTTCCTCCATCTTTGTCGGGTTCTCTGTATTTGTATCTTCTACATCTGAAATGGGCTGTTATGTCTTCCTATCACTTCTCCATGGTTGGATAAAATCTTTCAACTTTTACACTGGGACAATCTCCCATCTCTCATTGTTTATCACCATTAGCATCTACTCGTTCATTTTCTGTCTCTCATCGAGTACGGTTCGGTCGTTTCTCTGTATTTCTTCGGATTCTGGTCCAGATGTTGTCGCTTTGGTGCCCATGAGGATACATGCGTACGATTCATACCCTTTTAGCTGGGATTAATGTGTCAGGAAGAGCTAAAAACAGAAACGGTGATTTTCTCTGCTTCCATACCTTTGTTAGTGCATATAGGTTACTCAAATTATGTCCTTAGACAACGTGCATTACTTATGTTTATTTATATGAAATTATGCACTTTGCTTGTCGGGAGCTTTTTCAGTTTGCTGCCATCTCATAGCTGGTCCCATGTGGCTTTTTAAAAAATCCTTCATAAAACGGTCGTGGCGGATGACAACTTAAGAACTGCGGGTGAATAGTAAATAGTTTGGTGCATTAACAGAGATTTGTCAGATCTGTATTTGTAGAAACACAAACATCTTCAATTTTTCAGTCAAATCAGCTCAGGCTTCAGTGCCTTTTTCCCTCAAATGTTTTCAGAGACATATTATAGCTGGTTAGCTGTCAGTATCTCGACCATGATTTTGAGTAGCAGCTACTTACTTGGGACAAATATAGAAGAGACGCAATCAGATTGTTCTTTTGTGGGAAGTTGAGAAGACTTACTATGGTTGATTTTGCTCGTTAGACGCACGTCACAAACGCCCGGTCCAAATTCGATGGTATGTCTCAACAACACAAATGTCTGAACTGGGTGTGGGACTTAAACAGACCTGACCTGACTTCTGGTCACACTTCACACTTGAAAACAAGGACAAGAAGGAATGCTGAGGAGTTATTGAACATTCACAGTACGTGATGTTTGTATTTAGATCCTTTGTGCAGTAGTGTAACAACAGGTTTGTTTCTCATTGTTTTTGAAAGTAATTATATACATTATTTTTCTGAATGACCCAAAACCCATAATATCATTCCACTTGGATATTCTGACTGGGACTAAAAGGTTTCAGGCGATTAAAATAAGATTAAACCGAAACCGTGTGTTATTCAAAAGAATGAGAATAAATCAGAATTTTCTGTTGAAATTAACTTTGCAACGTTTGCCTCATGTCGGTAGTTGATAATAGCGTGGGTCTTCAAGACAGGAGGTAGAAGTGTTACTTGTGCTGGGCCAGGCATTGAGCCTGCAAATATAAGTTGTAGAACGTTCTTCCCTGCTGCTCTGTGGTGTCGGTGTAAACCCAGTGGGTTCGCCCTGAAGAGACAAAGTTCGATGGTGTCTGCTGTGATATTAACACGCCATCTGCTTTACATAGACCAGAAGCTGGTACACATTACGGATAAATGACTTGTTTCACCACAGTGTGTGAAGCACATGTTCTCTCCAAGAACCCTACACAGTTGTATAATTCAGTCATAAGCACAAGAACAACGGATGAGAACGTTGTCATTGATTTCAACCGCAAATTCCTTTCCCTCACAGCATTTCATTCAAAACCAATTAGTCATAAATGAACATCATTTCATGCAGATACTTCGAGAATCTCAACCATCCATTTCAAAAGTCATTTCAACGTTTAGGCCGTCTCCTCACACATTAGTTCTATTTCCAACATGCCTTCGTGGACAGATAGAGCAGTTCCATTGCTGCCATGGTATGAAGGGAGATTTCACACTTCTCAGCTGTCATTACCACAGTTAAGTGCTGGATGGAATCCTCATGAAAGAAGAATTTAAACATCAACTGAGCCAGCTGACATGTATCATTCATAAATGTAAATGTATGTCCATTATACAGGTATTTGCATGTTCTTGCTCAGGCTCATATATTTTCTCAGCACTGTCTGGGGAGACGCCGTCATCAAGAAGTGACAGAGAAACAGCATTTTACTCTAAAAGTAATTTGTAGCATTGAATTAATGGGATATCGCTGCAATCTGGTGAAATGACAGTGGAATAAAAAGGCCGTGAACCAAAGGTGCACTCAGTGGAATCTACTGAAGTCGCAGATCTGCACGACTCCAAGTGTCTCTCTTCCTGCGCGTACATTTGGCTCATGTGTGGGAAGAGCAACAACAGCTGTTTAACCCTGAGCGCCGCGGCAGCACAGAGGAACGCATGCATGAAGTCTGAGCAGTCTGTATTTTAATGATCTTTGGAACTTTGAGCGCAGATCAGCTCTCAAAATGCTATTTTCTTAAGACCCAAGATCCTCCAAAAAACATGCCCAATGAGTAATTACAATAATAATATTGTCATGGGCCCTGCAATGAGCTGCCGACTTGTCCAGGGTGTACCCCGCCTTTCGCCCATTGACAGCTGGAATCGGCAGCACAACCGTGATCCGTAAGCGGAAAATGAATGAAAGAATGAACATTGTCATGGTTTCACTAGTCACCCTCAACCACACACACCTGTTCACCACCAGACGTGATGAAGCTGCCCATGTCCTTCTCCTCTTTACGAGATTGTTCCTCACTCTCGACTCTGCCTGCTCCTGTCCCGGCCTCCAGTGTCCCGTTGGTAATGTCCATGCGGACTGGTCGTCTTCAGGTTTGTTGTTGAAAGAAGATTTTTGAAGATATTAGAGATTTAATGACCTACATTTTTCAAATACTGTTGTACCCCAGAAACCAAGCGATGTGTTTGTTGCCTAAGGTCACGTCTGTAATATTACTCAGATTACTCACTGGGCATGATCTGTGTTGTTTTATATCCGATTACACCACTGAAGACAAGTAGATTCAAGTAAATGTTTTTCCTGGGGGTGGACTCACCCTCCATCCCGAGGCTGTTCCCCTGTGACTCAGGCTGCTTTGACATTCACCTACCTGCCCTCATAGCCAAGGTAACAGACCAGTAGCCCTGACCTTTACTTCACGAATGATTTAGCCAGCTTGTCTGCACTGATTACACACTCTGTGAGAGTCGACCTGAAAAAGAGGCGTATGAGAGCAGCTCTGCAGCATCGGCCATGCTCAGGTTGCTGTTTAGTCAACACCCATCCCTCGTGTATGAGTCAGCGTACTACTTCAATCTCAGCCTTGGGAGCCTCGGTTCCATTCACCCACTGAACCTTAACACTCATCTGGGCTGCACAAGAACCACGGCATGATGTGGAGCCTTGAGATTCATCTACAGCACTTCACACAATGACAACCTCCAGATCATTTCAGTCCTTTCTGTGCTCTGCTCTCTAACCTACACAACTCCATTGGGATTTCATTCAGTTCAGTCATACAAGACTCAGGCGTGATGCTCGAGACGTGCACGTTCACAACACCGATACATTCTCAATGTCGTATTGATGAATTGCATGAACACATCTATCAGAAATGTTTGTTTCATGTGAGGACAATAAGAAAACGTTACACTATAGACACATTGATCTCATCCTGTTCATGTGCAGTTATTAAAGTGCTTACATGTAATATAACATCAAATAACATTCGGTAATTTGAATCTTAATATAATTAAGAATCCTCTATTCACTTGCTCCAAATTTCATTCATTCGTACATTGTGATTCTGTGTCAGTTTTCTTCTTTGGAAACAAATTGATGAAGTGCTCTGTGAATGTCAGCAAAGGTTCTCAGTCTTCAGGTTTTTGATGATGAAGACTTTTACAGAACAATGGTCTGATATTGTGCAGCTCAGAGTTGTGTATTCAGCGCAAAAAGACATGGCTAGTAAACACTCTTTTTTTCCAGCCCCGTTGACAGATGCTCTTTGAATCTGGGCTGTAAATGCTTATTTTTGTCAGCGGTCTGTTTGCCGAGCAGTAGAGTGAGATGCAGACAGCTGCAGTGCCGTGTTGATTGTCACATCCTCTTGTGCGATTTGAAATGGAGTACAAAAAAAAAAATCTGTGCTTCATCCTCCTGCACTGCCAATCAAAGCTGTGTCCACGCAGTGTCACTATGCCAACGCCTTAGCTGCTAAATTACCCTTGTAGCAGCAGCAACCTACACTGAGCCCTTCATTCCCACACCAATACGCTACGGATTATCTCACTTATCTGACAAAAGGAAGGAAAAATAGTCAAAAACAACAAATGAGCAATGCTTGTGTGGGGGCAATCAGACTATTCATTTGCAACTGAAGTAGCAGATTTTCTCTTGTAATCAGTGTCTCTCTGCTGTTCTCATCAAAATGTGTCCAATGCTCTGTTGCCATGGTAAATGCTGCTGCTGTTTTTTTTTTTTTTTCTCCCCTGAGATAACATTTATTTTTCTGGCCACTTACATCACAGACAAAACACGTTTGATCCATTCCTCAGAAAACCATCATGTACAAATACATCCCATCAATCTGCTGAAATAAATCAGTTTAAATTCATAAACAAACACAGAAATATGAGCACAACAACAGCTTTTGGCAGGATTGGGAGTTGAAATCACCACAGCACACATGCAGACCTACAGAGTGTGCACAGAACATTATTGGCTTTAAATACAATGATCTCAGTTAAACAGTTTTTCTCTCTGAATATTTCCCCAGCAAGGGCAGTTGACATCACATGTATTACTATGGTTGTCATTTCTGTCTATTGCTGTACATCTCTCTCTCTCTCTCTCTCTCTCTCTCTCTCTCTCTCTC
>JBBMJM010132786.1:0-12360 GCA_037832705.1 Centriscus cristatus
AACAGCAGCTCCGGGGGCCCCAATGATCTAAATAACTTTGGTCGAGGAGGTGAGTGTGTGTGTGTGTGTGTGTGTGTGTGTGTGTGTGTGTGTGTGTGTGTGTGTGTGTGTGTGTGTGTGTGTCTGCCCCGGTGGTCTCTGTGGTTGTTCTACTGGAGCTCCCGTTGTCCGTCGTCTGTACATGCAGGCAGACGTTGTGTTCTTCTATGCGGATCCCGTTTGTGTTGGGATATTGTCTGTAGTCAGACCTCTCCTGTAGAGGACCTCCACTGTCACCAGTGTGACTGATGGGAAACACCCCAGCCTGGTGCCACAGCTCATACCTCAGAGCGAGGGACTGCGAGAGAGGAGGGGGGGGGTTGAAAGGATGGTCCTGGGCAGCCAGTCGTGAAGGACAGGCACAGCTCGACTGGTGCAGACGCAGACACTTCCGCCGCGGTTCTACATCATCTCCCCTTCACTGGGCATGCAAACCGCAGAGAGAGTCGGTCGGGTCTGCAGCCGCACTCTCCTGAAACACGCATTTACCTTACGTATACGAACAGAGAGGGGAGAGCAGTGAGATATTCACACAGCCAGAGGGGCTGGGTGGGGGGTGAATACATGAATAACAGGGATGCTTTTATTCAATGAGCCAAATCTGCTAAGTGCTGTTTCTTTAAAACTGAGATGTCCTGAAAGCACAAAGTCCCCGACCGTAATCCCATAACAGTGGAGTAACGTGCGTCTGAATACCAGGTCAGTGTACTGACAGACGGGCCATGTTGTAGGGCCTCATGGCTCGGGGGAGGAACGATCGCGTAATAAACCACATCCAGGTTCTAGAAGATGTGAACATCTCTGCTAAAGGACATTTTACTGAACCGTCTTCAAATTCCAGATCTACCAAGCGGACAAGGGGATAAGACTGGCACAATGCTCTCCGATGGAGCCATCTACAGCAGCATCGATTTCACCACCAAAGCCAACTACAACAGCCCTGGCCAGACCTCGCAGGCGACTCCTTATGCCACCACCCAGATCCTCCATTCCAGCAGCATCCACGAGCTGGCTGTGGACCTGCCTGAGGCCCAGTGGAAGGCCTCTCTGCAGGCCAAGCAGGAGATGGCCAGTCTGGGCTACTCCCTGCCCGACAAGAACTCGTGTAACAACAGTAAGTCCAACCGAGGCGGCGGGTGTTCAAGTAGGGGGCCAGCGGACAGTGATCCTCTCAGACAGTGCATGATGGAGCCCCCCCCCCCTGCCGTTTCTCCCACCCTGTGAGTGTAGAAACTGATCACAAGCCGCAGATCTGCAATTGAAAGGCAGTCTTTGACCACCGGAGACCTTTGAAACATTTCCTACCCCGCTGTGGTGGAAGTGAAGCCTTTTTCCCCCGAGTAGACAACATCTTGGTTACGCTCCAAGACTGAATAAACATAACCCAAAAATAACCCAAATTATTTACCACAAACTTGATGCTGGATGTTTATGAGGTATAACATCACCAGTAATCTAATACATATTTATGATCTCATTTTCCCACAGTCTACAAAAGATTAATTAAAGATTTTTCACACAGCTCCCGCTAATGCGATTGAATTTTAAAAAACTGCGTCTCCTTAAGATGTGTGACCACACACACACACACACACACACACACACACACACACACACACACACACACACACACACACGATGATTATGTGACGGTCTCTCTGAAGGGGGACAACGAATGGAATAATTGAATTAATATCCCGTTTTGACGAGTTAGTTCAAGTGTGTGTTCCCTGTTTATACATAAGAGTCAGCGAGTAACATCGGCTGTCTGTGCACAGCCTGTATGACTCCCGGACGCGTCCTGCTTGCTCAGTGCTCTAACTGCATGTGTGCATGTGCTTGTGCTAACTGCCACCTGACTCCACTGTGATTTTTGCCCTCTTAACCCCCCACTGTAGCCCTCCTTTTCATTCCTGACTACCGATTGACCGACGGACTGTCTAGTAGAATACCGCACAACCAGTCACAAGATTTCAGCACCACCAGCTCTCACAACAGCTCAGAGCGCAGCGGCAGTCTCTCAGGTTGGTTTCTACAGCAGAGAATCCCGTGATGCAGGCTGGGACATCCTCTGGGGCTCTGCCGCTTGACGGGATGATTGACTGCTTCTATAATTGCTTTATTGATCTGTTGTTTGCATGTACAGACCTGATATCCAAGGCATTTTTTTTTCCCAAACTGCCCCCCCCACCTCCCTCACCTAAAAATGCTTTGCTCCCTCATCTCCCACTGCTTACAGTACATTACATATGGGTGCATTTCAGTCGCCGACGCTGCAGGCAGCTGTTATGTAGGCGTCGTACTGAAGAGTTTCATTTAGGGAGACCAACTAATGCCATCGTCTCCTGAAAGGATACGCCTGTGAGTGCTAACACATTGTGCCATCCTTGTGTTCCTCACTGTTTGAGGAAGAGGGTCAGAAGGAGTCTTTCAGACTGAGTGAACTACACACACACGCACACACACACACAGCATTAGGGATGCTTGGCTGGGTAAAGTAGTGAAAATACCACCCTCTTCCCTTTCCCGCTAATGGCGGCCAACTACACTAAAACCCATGTTCAGAGAATTGCAAAGTCATTTATAGGACACGGAGGAGGCCCCTCCACCGGCCCCGCTCCTCTCTCCTCTTATTTAGTTACAAGCCAGTGCCTAACTGGTCTGTAATTCAATGCTGGGACAGACGTGACCGCGGCCTCCAGGCAGATCCTCGCCAATGACACGTCGGTCACTGATGATGCTGGAATGTCCGGCTGTGGTTATTTTCATGAAAATGAACTGTAAGACAATCATTGATGAAGACTGATGACTGGCTAGTGTGTGTGTGTGTGTGTGTGTGTGTGTGTGTGTGTGTGTTTATCCATACACACAATATAATCAGGCATATGTGTCGAGTGTAACTAACAAGTGGCCGTATGCCATCGCCCCGTTAACAACAGATAATCAGGTAAAATTAACCATGTTAATAAATTAATTATCAGTTTCAAGTAATTGTTTCAGAATGTTTTTTAGTTTGTTTTTTTTTTTTCAAACCTGACGTACGAGCTCCCTTCACACCTCCAACCAGATATTTGAACCAGCAACCGGAGCTTTGATCCGGACTGAAGTGAAGGAGCCGTATTAACGGGGGAAGCGCCGGAGTTACAGCGCTGTGCTCTTGTCTATGAGGAGACTGAGGGAATAATGAATGTCAGGTCCAGAGGAGGAGCGCAGGATCAAAAGCACCAGAAATAGAGCAGCTTTCATGACAGCCTGGATCTCACTGGGGCACGAAGGTGCTCATTAAAACCTTTCTTAGTGTCAGGGAGTAAAAGAACCTCGTGTTTTCCACCACATGTTTTGTAAGCTATGAAGCCCCCCGCTTCCGTCCACTTGAGGCCAACTCCCCCCGTTTGTGACGGCTTGTGCCCCTGGACTCTCTGGGTCTGTGTCTCCCCCCATTATGTAACACATCGTGTGTGTTTTTTTTTATCGGAAACAAAACACAACACATCGCTTTCCATTATGTCCATGTCCTGGTTGGAATTCTTCTCCAACCCCTAAGTTATATCCTAAGTTATATCTGGCTGCATATTGTAGCGTCAGCCCTGTGGCTTCCCCCTCAGCTCAGGCGTACCCAGTGAAAACAAAGTCAGCCCAGGGCTCTGCGGTCGGGCCGTCACAGACTGGGAGCACCCAAACCTTGGATATAAATACTCAGAGTTGAATCTAAATTTAGTTTGTGTTCCTCTTTGAAGAGAGCTTGGGTTCTGTCGGAGGAGATGGGTTTACCGTGTAATTCATGTTGAGCTCCTCGCCGCAGCCTCTCACTCTGTAGTTTTCATATTTGGGGTGAGCCGTGTTCCAGACCATCGTTCCTTGGACGACGCTCGTCTACGATATCGATGGCTGGTCTAGTTTGTTCGGACGACGGCTGATTGAACAATCTTGTCAACTCGCCACTTATTTGGAAAAGGGAAGTTAGGAAACCCAATCACACTTGAGTCTGTAGTTCCCCTGTGGTGCCGTCATCCCTCAGCGTACACTCTTGTTTTATTTGTGTTATTCTTTTGTGTTGTTCTTGCTCTTACACCCTTTTTGTTCAAATCGAACTTTGACGACGATAGTGTATCGCTCTGCTCCTGTAAGCGTCTTCTGATGCTACTCGAGTACTTTTGACTCCGTCAAGCCACTTTGTCAGATTCCGTTATCGTGCATGATGTTACGGTGCACAGGATGCCATCTTGGCAGCCGTTTTGTGGCACTGGCGAACGTACTAACAGGCTTTTGGCAGCAGAGACTGACAACAGATGACAGATACAAATGTGTTTGGAGTTTCCCAAAGACGGCTTTCACTCGTCTCAGCGCTCAGCGGCTCTCTCAGCAGTACTGTCTCGGAATATTCACATCCGCGTGCCGCGTAGCCTCTTTCTATTTACTTTCACGTGAGAGAAGCCGTGATTTAAGAATCGACTCCACTCAGAGGTGGATGACATAGCACATCGTTGAGATGATGTATTTGCTATTTACTGGAGATACGTTAGCCAGGCGGTATGGATTTTGGTCACCGTGTGTCTGCGGTGTTAGCTGATGATGCATTGAATGAAAATACCTGAGATTTAGGATGGTGCGGTGTTATTTACCATAGCCAGCTACTGTTTGTTAATTTGACATATACATCCACATATCATATGTAAAATCCTCTTTGGGAAGTAGTAATAAGATGTTAACACTTGCTAAACAAGCTAAAGATGTTAAAGGTAGCAAAATATTTTTTTTTTCCTGTTTTAATTAGTAGCTGATTAAGATAAAATAAACTTGAATAATCCCTTAGCAGTGATGCATCTGCAGCTCGAAACATCTGTCAAATCATAGCGCAGGATTTGAACATAGTCCTCCAAACATTGACTCTGAGAGTTTTTTGGGGGTTTTGGGTTTTTTTTTCGAGGCACGTTTATGACGTGCCTCGTTTATATAGTATCATAGCTCAGGTTCTGCTGTGTGATTAGATATGCAACATCACAATCTAATTTCTTAATTGGTGCATTATTTCAGATGATTTAAGACATTCTCCACGTCCTCCAGCTGGGGGAGTCTGAAGTTCAAAGGGTTAATAATCAAATAGTTGATGATCTATCTCAGCTGGTCGTCAAATGTGTTTTAAGAAAAAGTGAAAAGAAAAACAAAAAAGATTTCCCCGGCAATGGGCACATTGTCTAAAAGCCGAGGCTGACCTGGATGGCGGCTCTACAGAGATCGATGGTCCAGAGGAGAACCTGACGTGAGATGGACATGTGTGGGAATGGATGCGGTTCGTGGCTCTGTGGTGTAATAAAAGAAATGAAAGCAGTAATAGACTCCCAGTGAATTCCATTAGGAGCCCACCGACACTACACGAGCCATTCATTATGAGGACGCTGTGAAGTGAAATATTTCATTGTGGGAGCCCCTGCTTGGTGTGAAAGGGGACACGGAGGGATGGGTGGAGCACGAAGGTCTAGTGCAACCTCTTTTACTGCCATTTTCTCCCGTTTCTATGGAGATTCAAGGCTTTTCAGCCGATCAATCAATGGAAACATGCTTTTCATCAGGCAACCTTGAGAATTTCTGTGTTAGCACCAACAGGCAGAAGCTCATTAACAGCTTGTTTCCATGAATTATATTTCTCTGTAAAACACACATTTGTTGCCTGGCAAGTGCATCCCAGTTATATGTGACATTAAATTGTATTTTTTTGTTTTTTATTTACAATCTATTCCGCTGAATGTTTCATAAATAAATTCCATCTTTTATTTTTTTTAGGTGGAAAAGGAGGAAAGAAGAAAAAGGCCAAGGCCGGCTCCAAACCCACTAAAACCAATGGCTCCAACTGGGCCAATGTTCCCCTGCCCCCACCCCCCATTCACCCTCTTCCTGGCACTGAAATGGACCATTATTCCAATGAGCACCATGATGGAGGAGGGTATGTCTGCTGATGTGTTTCTGTTTTTTTTTTATTTTTGTTCATGATCTCAGTATGTGTGAGACGTGATAATTTTCATTATCAGTTTATTATAGTAGTGTTTCATGTTTTGTCTTTAAATATCTGGAACAGCAAAAAACCTTTGCAAATCTTTTCACATGTATTATAGAATTCCTGCATACTTCATTATTGTTAAAGTTCCTCCTTTGTCTTTCTTCTATCTTCCTGTATTTAGGCTGTGTGTCTTACATCTGTCCTAGTTTGCTGACTGCTGCCGTTATCTGTTTGACTGTATTGATATGTCGGTTTTCTTTGTTTTGGTTCCAGACACGTCTGAGTCACACAGCCACGCCTGTTTAAGATGCCTTCTTTTGTTGGCACAAATGTCTGAAAATACTCAGATATACATTACATAAGTAGTCATTTGTACATTTACACCTTAAATGTGTGGGTACAACAATGCCTTTTGGTCACAATCAATCAATTCATGGATTTGATTCTTGAAAACTGTAACAGACATAGGTATACATACACAGTGATTATACATATTATTGTATTTGCTGCTTCTTCCTTCCTCGGCAACATAGAATCAAGCTGCTTACTTCTGGGTGGGGGGGCAACAAGTCGTTGCTTGCCAGTATGAGGGGGACTACACATTGGCGTGTGTGTGTGCGCTATAACTGGGTTCAGGTTCTTGCTCCAGCTAATTACCGTACCACTATACAGCTGGAAAACGGTGAAGGATGGATTTGTGTGCAGCCCCCGCAGGCAGACTGACACTCACACAGGCGCTAGTACAAAAACCTGCGTACAGATGGCTGCAGATCAAACTATCCGCTGATCCTCTCTTCAATCTACGGGCTCACGTCATGACGACAAAACAAATGAGGAGAAAACCGTCTCCTGCTGCTACTAGCACAGATGGTTTCAGTTGAGTCTAAGTGCTGAATTCCACAGTGGGTGCAAGAAAAAAAAATCATAATTGCATTGTTTCGTAAAGAGAAAAGAAAGACAGCCAGTGGCAGATTACACCAGCAGAGTAATATCCCCAAAAATGAGCTGGAGGATATTTCGTTTATTTCTCCTCGAGTGGAAATATGTTCCCAGTTGGTGCTCACATAACCCAAACAAGTACCGCTGAGACAGAATGGTACAAAATTCAGAAACACCAGTGGATATACTGCCTCAGTGTTCTGCTGAAGGACTTAAACATTTGAAAGGATCGAGATAGGACCGGCAGAATGAAATAGGGTCAGCCATGACACAGATGGGGGGGATGAGCTTCATGTTTACAGAAGAGTGAAGAAGTGCACGGACTCTGAGCACGTACCCCGGTAAAGCAAATATTCACAGTGATAGTCTATCTTTACTGCTTGACCATAAACGAGCTAAAGGCAGAGCTCAAAATTAATTACGTGTTACGGCTTTAAAACGGTGGTTACAACTGAAGTCCTCTTCTAAAGAAGAACAGGTTGGATTGTTCCGGTCGGAGTACAGGGGTTATCGTCTCTTTCTGGGACCCAAC
Organism: Centriscus cristatus; assembly: GCA_037832705.1. Lineage (NCBI taxonomy): Eukaryota > Metazoa > Chordata > Actinopteri > Syngnathiformes > Centriscidae > Centriscus > Centriscus cristatus. Next base: position 7,506 of record JBBMJM010132786.1, read on the forward strand.
AACGCGTTTGTACCTAATAATTCGCCCCCTGGTGGCGGGCGCTCGTGCTGCAGGGATCGTTCCCCTTTGGGTTTCATTTTCCATGAAACCCATCCACTGGTGCTCAGTCCTGTGGAGGCACGGAGGCTCACTGAGGTGATAGCTCTTCGCTATGCCCTCCTACTCCCATTTCCAATCCGACAGAGTCATCTGCTTTAATAGGCTGTTGGACAAATGACGAGTCCTCGCGCCCTGTAAATCTGAGGCTCCTCTTAATGGCAGCAGATTAAAACTGTTATGTCCTCCGAAGTGTGCACTGACAAATTCCCTTAATGAACAGTTTTATGGCTTGTGTTACTGCAGCATGTGTAAGCACATATATGCAGAAGTGAGGCCCAGTTATCTCCGTCACGTAAGCGACTCCTGTGAAAGTCGGACAAGGTCGCAGCTGCAGATGTGGACACTTGTTCTTGACCCCGTCTGTGTGTTGTAGCATTTCAGAAATCAGCACTTTACCCCACTGAGACCCTTTTTTTATTGTTTATTATTCAAGACTTTAAAGAGTTTAAGACAGATTCTCGTCTCCCGTCAGGTACGAGAGCGATGGCTGGGGCCCCCCTATGCCCGTGCAGACCTATCTGCACCAGGGCATGGAGGACGAGCTGGAGGAAGAGGAGGAACGGGTGCCCACCCCACCCGTCCGGGGCGTCGCCTCCTCCCCAGCCGCGGTGTCCTTCGGGCAGCAGTCCACCGCCACCCTGACCCCCTCCCCTCGGGACGAGATGCAGCCCATACTTCAGGCCCATTTGGATGAGCTGACGAGGGCGTACCAGCTGGACATGGCGAAGCAGACATGGTGACTGTCGTTTTAGAGAATATGAACAAACGCAGCCCCCCCGCGTCTCGCTTTAGTTGATAATAAATGTATTGTTCCTTGAGAGTTGCTTACGGGGCAGCGTGTTCCTGCAGCGCTGATAAACCTATTCATCATTTCAGTTTAATGGGCCCAAGCGTTTTTTTACATTTCTTACTCGTGGTTGTTTACTACCCTCACACAGACAACACCTCCTATTGTTGTGCTCATGCACGTCAGATGAAGGCCATGCTTCACGCTGTCAGTAACGCACAGAGAATGAGAGAATTACATTCATTCACAACAGTAAAGTGTGTGTGGGCGGGGGTTTGTGTGTGTGTGTGTGGGGGGGGGGGCGCAAAAAAAAAAGAAAAATGCTTTTTCAGGAAGGAGATGTCATGTTTCCCTGTAATGACTATGTTGGTTAGAGAGCTTTTTCCTGACAACACCAGAGGGCCAGTAATTACAACCAATTCCCACTGCAAAGCGCGTCAGAGGCACTGCGCTCCTCAAACAAACACGACCGGGGAGGTGACAGCCGTGTGTCGACAGGCCTGAAGCACGTGCTTTTGTACCATCCACAGCAGTAATTAGCGGGTTGTTGTGTTAGCATAGGAATGGAATTGTCCAATTTCGTTCAGCGCTGCAGACGGTCGAGGTCTCTGAAATCACTCGTCCACACACACACACACACACCGTCCCATCCTTGTCTCCAATACCTACATGGACGCCGTGTACGAGTCACCCGCTTCCTCTCCCCAGGCACATGCAGGGAGGCTCTCTCCCTCCCCAGGCTCCAGCTCCTCCCGTGGGCTACGTGTCAAGCACAATGGTTTCTGACCTAGAGACCGACCTCCCTGACGAGGAGGAGGACGAGGAGGAGGAGGAGGACGAAGGCTATGGAGCCAGGCATCCCCGCGGCATTGAGCACACTCCGGGGTCGAGCATGGACAACCTGGACAGCTCTTTAACAGGTGAGTTACACAGCAGCAGTTACATATATCACATATATCATATACCACTGTTCACATGTTCTTGTCCAGCAGTCGTTGTGTGACATGAACGTCCCTCCAGTTCTATCTCATCCAACAGGAAATGGACGGTCGTCCCTCCCTCCACTGCCTGTTCCGTTTTGTGTGAACATGCTTCCAAACTTTTAAGCACCACTGGCAGCTTCTAGTGAATTATAATTATCAACCCCCCCACACCCAAAAAAAAAAAGATAAGAAAGTCCATGAATTTTAAGTAAGGGTAGTGAGAGGGAAATTAGGAAAAGGGTGAAGCGAGGGGAGCAGGGAGAGGAGACTGTGATTTAAGTCACACACGACGTAGGAGCCGCCGCCGCCGCCCGTATCTTCCTGAGGAGATTTGAAATAAATTCACGCGCAGCGTATTCCATTCCATTTTTACAACTCTCTGAGAACTTGTACAGTCTGTCAGGGAGGGGACAAATGAAGGGCACAAGGTGGTGGACGGCTCATCTCACACCGGACCGGGCTGCTTCGGACACAGTGCCCCCCCCCATCTCTGTGGGCCACAGGCTCGAACTGAGCGGGAATGAGCATGTGTATATATATATATATATATATATGTCAGGAAAATGTCTGGACGGGAGAAGGACACCGGGGCTGAAGCCACAGACCGGAGGGATCATGTGACCGCTCTGCCAGTAACGGCTGTAAAGAGTCGTCTTCCGGGGATGATGGAGCAGCGGTTTGGGTTTTGCTGACATGTGCTGGTGCTGATGTATTTAGAGGAATATAAAGCAGCAACGGGGTCCTAATCTGCTGCATTTCTCCTGCGCTGTATTACTGTGGAGACAGCACTATTTGTTCTTATCTCTCTGCAGGTCTTCCTCACACCCCGGCGTCTGACGTCCAGGCTGCAGGGTTAGCCCAAACATGGGTGGGGGGGGTTGGCTGAGATTTATTGTGGCCACGGTTTTGAGGGTAGAGAAAAGCGGGTGTTTAAGCGAGGGGTTCTTGTCGAGCCTCAGTTGATAGATTTTTCATTGTTTTAATGACATGGAAATCGGTCTGTTTTCATAATGTTACACCAAAGACCAGTAAATCAAATCTTTTTTTCACTCCAGGAAAAAGTCATTGTCCTCCACGGGGCAATTTCTCACCAGCAGATAGTCTGCGCCGGCTCTCCGATGCATTATTCTGTTCAGTGAGATGATACAACACATTTCCAGAAGACGGATGTTAATCGTCAGGCCGTGAGTGTTGCAGGAACTCGGTCTCGCTCGGGTCAGAGAGTCGACACAAACACATCGGTGTCGCCTGCCGCGGGGCGTCGAGCCGGCAGCGAAGGTTACGTGAAGCCGACTCGTGTTCGCGGGCCGTTTCGCCCCCGTTGAGCTGAGCTTTCCTTAAAGCCTCGGCCGGTTTGGTGCGGTGGGTTGACGTCTTTGAGACGAGGGTTTCCACGAGTAAGGGTCCGTTTCAGTGGCACAAGGGACTCGTTTGGGTTGGGGCTTGTCTGCGTCAGTGTGTTCGTTTGAATCAAAGTCTGTAGCGAACCTAAAAAAATCTGATTTGTAGGTCAGACGGAAAACGGTATTGCATTTTTTCTTTTTCATCAAATTATGTCACAGTGATCACCGTTTGATTGGACTGTGATTTCCGAGCGCAGACGCGCTCGGAAGCCGAAAGTGTCAGTTAGTCCGACTGAAAAGTCGCCGTGTGATGTGATTTGCTGAGGCGGAGTTTCTTGGCGGCGGCGGAGGAGTTGAAAGCATCGGTGCTTTGGCTGGCGCTGGCGCTACTTCATTATCTGCTCTATTCTTTGTGCGAGGATTGGACCCCGTGGAATTGCTGTCTTTTATTTTTTAGAGGAAAAACTCTGAGCAGAATTTCAAAGAGAAAGTCTGGGTGAGACGGAGGGCCTGAAGTCATTAGTGCCTCGCTTTTCCGTCGGCGCTATGAAAAGTGGACGTGTTCGGGGAAGGGGGGGGGGGGCTCTACCTTATGCAAGCTCACATTTTTATAGAAGTTTTCATTAATCTGAGAGTTTTCCCACCGAAGGAGTGAAAAAGCTGTTGCAACTTGAGCCGTGGGAGGTGTAACTCTGTGACTCCTTGAAGTCGGGTACAGTGACACATGGAGATAAAGAGATTCACACATGAGGAAGTTTGACACGTCTTTGAAGGGGATTTCCCAGTGCGTCTCGATCAATAAACCACAATGGTTCACGATGTACCGTCTGGGACGTCTCACACCCGTATGTTCCTTTTCTCCGGAGTTAATCACCTTTTCGAGTCACGCTGACCGTTAATAAATCCTTCTCATAATTTTGTCCTCGTCCCTCTGTTGTCCAACCTTTACCTTCTCGACGGCGCCGGGCTGTTCGGTCTCATCGCCCCTCGTGTTTCGTGGGAGCCGAGGACTTGGGTCCGTGCCACTATCGCAAAGTCTGCCAAAGCCGGTCCCACGGAAAGTTGTCACAATAACCGACTGTTCTCCAGCTCGCTCCAGTCACATGTTTTCATTGGCCGCCTGATACGTCGATATTTAATGAATACAATCGTCCCACATTTTCTCGTGAATATTTCATTCTTTTCCACAGTGGGGGCCGCGGCGTTTTTAAAATAGAAAAAGCAATAAAAGCATGAGAATCACAGCAGGTGTTTGATTCAATAACCGGTTTTATGAGATGCTTCATCTGCGTCACCTGAAGCGGTTCTGGAGCTGAAGGCTCATTGTTCCTAATCACATGAAGAACATCGGGGTGATGTCAGCCCACTGCTCTGCTCTGGGGGTGTTCCTTCCACCTTTAGCTGTGCAGATGGGGGGGGGGGCAGACCGAGTTGATCGCAAATGATTTGTTCAAAGGAGTGAAAGGAACTGAATCATCAAGTGAAAACAGATAAATATAGAAAAATAGACAAAACTGACCAGTGCATAGGACGACATGAAATGAAAGATATACGTGTGTTCAGGGAACACACACACACACACACACACACACACACACACTCCGTACCAGCACGTCGTGGCAGATATCTTGGAGCTCAGACTC
>JBBMJM010132815.1:0-12349 GCA_037832705.1 Centriscus cristatus
ACACACACACACACACACACACACACACACACACACACACACACACACACACACACACACACACACACACTGAGAGAATTATACTGAAACACGCTCCAAGTTCAAACCACGGTCAGTGTTGAGCCTTCTCATTGGATGAACTGTCTAGAAGCCAAACTCTTTGGCGCAGCTACAGTTTCAGCTGTAACAGATGGATTTAGGTCTGTACAAACACACACACACACACACACACACACACACAGTGGGCAAAGTAATAGGGCAATGGTGTGTGTGTGTGTGTGTGTGTGTGGAGGGGGCCATCCATCTGTCCTCACGTTGAAGGAGTTTGTCTCCTTTTTGTACCGGTACGCCATTCATGACGCGTCCATCAGAGGAGCTGATGGGAAGGTTCTGGTGACAGAGAGCAGGTTACAGTGGAGTATCCAGTGAATAAAAGTCCCCCCATGCTGTGATGTGTTGTGTGTCTGAAAGCGACCGGCTACACACAGCCACTGTGCCTCCTCTCTGCCAAAGGCGGCATGTTTACCTCTGCAAGCGCCCTGCTAGTGCAAGTGGTGTTCAGAGGAGTGCGCTTTGATAGGGACAACTGGGAAAGCTTACACAGCTCTCTAACAGAACCCAAACAAGTGTCAGGGGGGGGGATAAAAAAAGGGCAGTTTGCTTCCACTGTGATCAATCTGCCTGCCACAGCCGAGCAGCCGTGTGTGGATGGTCACATTTCTTTACCCTGCAGGCAGACACGGTTATGCACCGCACAGTAAATTACAGTGGATTGACTCTTGACAATTCTGTTGACACAATCTCACAGTAAAATACATATAAAAAAACCCCCAAATGACTCAAATATTACACATTGTTGAGAAGACCTAGATTTACATCACACGAACATGACAGATTGCAGCTGCAGCCATACAGTGAGGGAGCTTACCGAGTAATATTCAGCTAAGAACTTAAGAGTTTTAAGAGGCAAAGAAACAAGAAAATTACAGCTGAAACATCCACACGCATGAATTGGCAAACAATGTGGGTAATATAAATCATACGAATCATCTGCTTTGTGGCAGTTCTCACTGGCAGGTGTCCATCCAGTTAGCACGACACACACACACACACACACACACACACACACACACACACACACACACACACACACACACACACACACACACACTCTAATAACAACAAATCCTACTGTGTTAACCGTATGCTTCATGTTTGAATTGCATCAATGCCATCGCATGATGATCTGTAAGGATGCTAACCAGGGTTTTGGTTTTTGCGCAGTAAATTGTCAGGTGACATCTTGCGTGAAACAGGACGATGAGCTACAAAAATGAACCTTCATCGTCACACAGCTGAACTGAAATGCAGGAAAAGCACAAAACAAATTCAGTCTTTAGGCGGTAGGGAAAACAACCCCCCGCGCCCCCACCCCAAAAGAGTTAAGCAATAGATTTCACATTTGGGGTTGATAAATGTGGCAGCACAGTAAAGTTATAGCCGGGATGCTAATTGGAAGAGAACTGAACTGGAGAAAAGAAAAGAAAAAAAACCAAACACCTTCTCACTGCAGATGTCAGCCATATTGATTTGGTGCGCAGACAGTGATCTATACCTACTATCCACTCTGTAAATACACCAATATTTTATGATTTACCTATTGGTTAGTTTTCATGTGAGCAAAGGCTATTTGTTAACTTGTGGACAGATCTGAATTGATATTGATTGAAATCTAATTTAATTCCCGCCGGTTTGCTGCTGTCAAAAGCAGCAGGAGCTGTGAAACAAATGACCTTTGTTCCTTTAATTACCCTTGATCCTTTGCACTTTGCAGCACGGTTCTCTTGACTTGTTGGGTCATATCATTTACATTAATTAAAGCTACAGGGTGAGACAATACAACATGTCAACTGGATAAATTGTCCTTGTTGCAGAAATACTAAAAACGTGGCAGCTGGACCGTTTGTGGCCAAATAAACACGTTCACGAATCTCTTCTCATTTGTATCACTGTCCAATAGTGCACATGAAAGAAACCCAAACCGCACATCTCTCCGCGGCGGGCACAGCAGTCGTCGTCAGCGGATCCATGTGCATGTTTAGCCTTTGGTTAAATTCGGTGCATCTGACTGTGTCACGATTTGGAATCACGGCTAAAAGGATGAACACGAAACCGATAAGCAAACGGGGGGGGAAATGAACTCTGGGTTGAGTTTGGGAATTATAAGCAGGAAACCGTCAAAGCAGAGTGCGTCGATGTCAGTCAAGCTCCATCCCCTATGATTGCGGCTAATTAGATTTTCCTATGCTCAACAAATCATGCTGAAAGGGGGAAAACATTTTTGCAACTCGATAGCCAGCTGACATGTACTGATAGCACGGTGAACACAGTCAGCTGGGCTGTCTGAGAAGGATCCTTGATGTTACAGCCGTTTAGCTAACGGAGCGTCAGGTGAAAGGATATCCGAAGAACAGGGAACCCCGCAGGCCTCCTCACGCTCAACGGCAGGCCGGGTTCTAACCACATGCGGACTCTCTGCTCGTTCAAATCTGATATCTGAGCAATCATCATGAGTGACGCTCAACGGCCATCGTCATAAAGACGGAGACGGACGTTTTGGTGTGATAACTGTCCTTGGCGATGACACCACAGAAGAAGCTAGAAAAGGCTCAGACGTCCTCTAGGGAGCTCATTTCCACCCAACAATATCGTCTACTCGAATAAATTAGTTGATCATCAAACATGACTTTGTCTCTGATAGTGAAATAAAAACATCATTAGACACCTTGGTACGCTAATCGTTCAGTCGGAGTTCTATTTTTTCTTTTTTCCCCAATAGTAAAACCAAAAACAACCCTCCATCCTTGGGTGGTCTGAAACACCCGACCTTTGTGTTAACAGACAGACCCACTACCCACTGGCTCCACAGAGACAGTCCACTGCTGCTATTATGGAGTTCTAGACACGATGATGAAAATGAGGAAGAATCCTTCCAACAGATTCCTGGATCCGGAAAGTTCCAGAAAATGGAAGACAAGTTTCCACTTTTCCAATGCACATATTGACCTTGTGTCGTTACCATAGCAACCCACTCGATCACTCGAAAATGACCACGTGGACAGTCAACCCCCAGGAAATGATGTGATTACCATGGCGGATATGCCTGCAGTGTGAATGAGGCAGTTGTAGTATGTGTGACTAATGAGGACGAGTGAAAATAACAAATGCCCTAAAACAGTTGAATTAAATGATCAGGAAACAGTGGAAAGAATTTTCTGGCCTTCGTTAATTAAAACATAGATAGCTGACCTCCTACAGTGCCGGCACTTTGCATCAAAGTGCTCCATTTAAAGAAAAATAAATCTATATGTGCATATTTTCTCCTGCAACTGGTCCATCTCGCATGTGCGCCGCGACTGTTGCGACTAATTACTTTGGTACGCGCTGCTGATTAGTTTGCAGAGAGCTCAAAGCTCCTTGTGCACGGAGCCTCAGCACTTCTGTTGCCGCCGAAATAACAGCCCATCTGCAAAATCGATGCAGCTGCAAGAAAGTCAGAGGGTCGTGTTTAACCCAGGATCCCTCAAAGCGTGACCAGGCGTTACTGTGCTGCTGAGTAAGCGTTACCTTCGCCAGTGAAGAGGGTCGGTGGTTTGGTTTCATTTCTCAGACACTCGACTGTCTACATACTACTTCTCACGTGAAAAAGTCTTTTTTTCCCCAGACTCTCTCAGTGACACAAGGGACATGATGCCCTTTCTTTACTAGATATAGTATGTTTGCAGTCGGTCAGACACCGTTGTGTGTTAGATTACGGTCTGCCGGGTGTCCTGAGTGTGTGTCCACGTTGAGGATGTGTTCACAGTGACGATTCAGTTTCGGCTGATATGAATCAGATTTCCAATTTGTCTTGTCAACAGCACGCTGATGTGACAAGAGTCCTGCTAACACGACACGAGAAACTTCAGAAGTGAAGTTAAAGGAGGGGCCTGTTTTCTTCTCCGCCCTGACACCAACACGCTGTCGCATGGGGCGTGCGTAAGCTGCTCATTGACTCCAAAGTCCTTCACGTCCTTACGTGACACTCGACTGTTCCAGCCCGAGTGTGAAGCCCCGCACCCGACCGTTCATGTTAGCACGCCCTTCTCCGTCCTTATATGTCAAAATGACGGATGGCCTTCAGTGCCCCCCCCATTCCCTCCCCCCAGGGTCCCACACAGAACATGCTTTAGAGTGAAAGTACTCGGCGGAAAGTATTTTGGACGAGGGGAAGACAGAGAATATCAAATCTTAATCACTGAAACACAAGATTATCTCGGGGGAGTATCCACCCATGCTATTGCTTGCATGAAAGCCTCCGATACACAAGAAAACAAGAAAACAAAGAAGGTTTTATCGAGGCAATTATCTGAGCAAATCGTCGCCGGTGAATGTCTTCTACTCCTGACTTCTCTTTGATGACAGCAGCAGGAGTCTTCTCACTCCCTCCTCCTTATCGCGCCGGCTCCCACGCTGCGCTTTGCCAGGAGCACGGGCTGCGCTAGTTGTGCCAGGAAATGAGTCAGAGTACCTCATCACGTGGCTGATCTCTTGCCCCGACGGCCGTCCAGGCCACTGAAGAACACGGATTTCCCCCGCTCGCTGACATTTCATTACGGCTGTTCTCGGCAAATTGGAGGGAAAAGTGCAAATGCACCTTCCGACAAGCGCGTTACTCTGCCCTCAGCCCCTCTGCTGGGCTTCGATGTACAGTACATGACGGACCTGGCATCGTTAAAGTTGTCTGAAGGAGGGTGATAACAATGTGCAAGAAACAAACGCTACAGGTGAATCGCAACAAGTTTTTGTCCCTTGGCGTTCCGAGATTATATAACAGGAATTCTCCCAAGATTTGCATAGCTGTAAAACTTTATTTTTATCTTTATATTTACTCTTTTCTTTAAAAAAAGTAAATACAATTAGTTTTAGTTTTGTGAAAAGACTTTTTCTTCTCTTTCTAGTGTATTTTATGTACAGACATTATTCTACTAAATATTAAACATCATGGTCTTAAAGAAACCAAATACAAAGTTGAAATTTATGTGGCATTAGATGAAATTACTCTGATGACTTGAGCTACGTAGTATTGACGTGCACCATCTTCCCCTTCGTGTGACGTCTTACGTACTATTCCATTTCAAATAAACCTTGAACCTCACCTGAACAGACACAAGGAGGTTGATGATGATTCTGGAGACACAATTAAAAAACAATAGACAAAAAAAAATTGGGTCAGGAATGACAAAAAGAAAAAAAGTAAAAGACAAGAACAAACTGTTGTCAGCTGTCGAACTGCATATGTAACGTGATTTTAATTCGAGGCTTAGAGGCGGACACATTTTCACAGCAGCTGGTGGCCCACTGAGCCTGCATCCTACAGACTGAATGTACATCTGCAATTTATTTCTACTTAAAGTTTGACTTTGTTTTGGGCCAGATGTAGGAAAATAAAACACAGTGGGACCTACTGCGTTCAGACAAATCCCCACTTGAGCACATCATCCTGAGCAAGGACACATCCATTTATAGATATATTTAGAGACTGCACACAGTGGTGCAGTTTTGCATGAGCTTTAGCTTAGTCACACTTGACTAGACTTGTGAATATTACATATTTGGCCTCTGTCTAAATATGAACATGCGCATGAGGGATTTCATGAATCACCTTAGACATTATACACTGGAGCAGAATCAAAATCCACAATTGCAAGCGCGGAGAAAATGAGCTGTTTAAGGGATAAGCCAAGAGGCGGAACTTTGGAGCGTTTAGTCGTCCTCAATGATTTGATGAAGTGTCCTTACTTGAAACAGCAGCCCTAATGAAGGGATGCGTCCTGCGCCAGGTCTAATGAAATAATTGATGGATGACGACTGTTTTTTTTTTTTTTTTAATCTTTTGTTGGAGAGAAATTGATTTTTTTTTTTCTCTGTCAAGTGGGCGACTGGTGCTTGATGCATCACGGCTTCCCTGCAGCGCTGATGAATATATAGGTGGGATAATGTGCAGTACAAACACTGAAAGGATAAAGGGAATAATGTGCTGGCTGGTATGAAAACTGAGCAGAGAGACGCAGTATCGGCAGCAGGTTGTGTGCATCTTATATTTCCTGTCACATCGTGCATATGACTCAACTCCGTCTCCGTCTGTGTTTTTGAGTTTGGCTGATGGTTCAGCTTAGTGTTCAGCTCAGCCATGTATCCCCAGAGCACGGTCAGTGCAAAAGAAGTGAATAAAGCTACGGTGCCATTAAACACTCAATGCACAGTGATGCTTTTGTATTTCTGTCAACCGAAATAAGACATGCAACCACTTGTTTGGAGCCATTTTGTCCACTGCATGTTGTTTTAACTGCGCCAATTACAGACCACTGAGTGTTTAACAAGGCAGCCGGTGCCAAAGAATGCATGTATAGACAGTCCACTTCAAGTCAGTCCTGGGGTCGTCCCATCTCGTCATGCAGACGAATACTTCAACTTTTACCATCACGCATGAGAATACATCATGCTGTACTCGCTTGAAATGAGTGCTGAAGGAAAAAAAACTGTTATTCGACCAGCTGAATCATTATTGTATTTACATATTAGGATGTATCATTCATTTTTGCAGCAGTTGAGTCGCCCCCTGCAGGCTACGACTGGGAAGAAGGCACACGCTGATAATACGCTATTCAATCCAAACCGAACAGTGTCGTACAATTCGATTAACTGTGACTTAAAGTTGCAAGACGTCCTTACTAACCAGGTTTTGATTGAAGGTAACAAAAGCACCAACACACACACACGCACGCACGCACGCACGCACGCACGCACGCACGCACGCACGCACACAGTCACACACACACACACACATTCATTGGGTATATTCACTCATGGTGTGAACAGATCTGGATACAATAACAAATTAGACGGGTTTGCAGTCAGGTAAACTGATCAATAATGCATCGATCAGTCATTTAGAACAAAAATAACGTCATTTACTTTAAGAAATATATTTTCAAGTCCATGTATTCACATACAAACAGTCCAATACTTGCGTACAGTGATTCCGTGAGGCCAGAGATGATGAGCTTCAGCATGTCAGCGAGTTATCGTCACGTGTCAGTGGATTGAAATGAGCTTTCAGCAAATTAGCAGCGTTATGTTTTGGGAGCTGCTAATGATCAGATTTTTAGATGCAAACTGGGAGGGACCCTCTGGCATAGTTCAAAACCTTGGGATTGGTGGCATAAAAGTAGATTAAACTTCATGTTTGGCAGAGAGGAGATTACTCTCGGGTTAAGTTAGCTTCATGTCATGCCAGCAAACGGCGCATGTGTTTTCAGATAATCCCAATGTGAGAAAAGCACAAACACAGTTCTCATGTTTCTAAAGTCTTTGGGGAGACATCTGATTTGGAGAACGTCGCCTTATCAGGGTGCTGCCGAGTCTGACGTCGCGCCAGGTGCCCCAGGACCAGGAACATCAAGGCAAGACAATGTCTGGAGCCTGGAAGCAGGCCTGTTACGGCACATTTTCATTGAAAAGATTATCGATCATTTTCACAAATATCGCCCCAAAGCAGCCTGTGCGACTGAGTTACATGACATCCACCTTCCCCATCCTTTTTCTCTCTTGCCCCCCCCCCCCCAATTCCTCACTCCGTTTGTCAGTTATTGTCCAACTTCATTCCTTTATGGCTTATCCATGTGAAACAAAAGAAAATAAAAGCTTCTTTCTCAGATGATGGATGAACATGATACATTACTGTGAAGCCCAACGTGGGTAAAGATGGAATTCAGGAACTTCAGTGGCTCGTACACTCTATTATCACCATGAGAGACCGAACACAAGAAGATGGTGACAACAATTTTAGCCGAGTAATTCCGTGGCACCGGGTGTTGGGAAAGTTGCCATGACAACGTGAAGATAGAACTCAACGGTTTATGTCATTATAATCGGAAAAGAATTGCCGACGAGAGCGCCTGCACACACCAACGCCGATTTGACATGTACAATGAGAAAACTGGTGGAAATTAAATCCACGGCGACGACCCCAACACACACACACACACACACACACACACACACACACGTACATGCACATGCACACACACAGAGGCTGGTAGGATCTGAAGAATAATTAAGGTGATGAGAAGAAACTTTATTAACCTCAGCAGAGCACGTCAATGGAGTTTACTTTGCATCTTCAGGTCAAATCTTGTTAGGGTGAGAGCTAAACACGAATGAAACATTAGCAACGCTAAAGGCCTGTACACACACGCCGGCACGCCGGAAGACCAGAGAGTTTTGTTCTCTCCCAGGGCTGGAGACAAAAGAAGTATGTACGTTTTTTTGTCTTGCAGTCCTGCTTTGGGACGTCTCGCAGCTAGTTCACATCATATCATCTGGGCAAAACTTCTTTTTTTTTTTTTCATCCCGAGGTGTCTGACATCAAGATGCATTTCGTGTCTTTATGCAGTCATAGCGCTTTTTCACGACACAGTTCCTGAGTGATTTTCAACAGTTTACAATGACTGAACTGACGTCAATGTTGAACTGTAACTTTAACAAATAGAATTTGAATGATGAAATTGCGAAAATGTCACAATTTCCAAGCTGAGTCTGGCGCGTTTCAGAACCTTAAGAAGTGTTGCTGAATGGTTCAGTGTGGTGAGTCTTCACCATATTTCAAACCAAACCGGGATTCGCAATGGCCGAGGAAAAGTTTGAAATGTCCGAACCAGAATGAACTTTATTCTTCATCTTGACACCTAATCACCACATGCTGTTCTTGTGGCGGGATCAGGTCTTAACAAGCCCCCCCAGTGACTCCTCAATCAGCTCAAATCAACTCGCCGGGCCTCATTACAGAACATATGCACGACTGATGGACAACTCTGTGATTCATAAAAATGTCGGCTTGTGTCAGGTAACTTCATTGCGATCATGTGACATTCTCATAGACTGGTTGACCTGAGCTTCTCATCCCTGTGGGAAAACCACGGCAGGAAACCAACCGGATGATTAATGAATGTAAAAGAGATTGAATTATTATTGTTTGAGGGCATTGGGAGAGCACAGACATCCATCAAGGTCAGCGTGTAAGAATCGCGCCGCTCTTTGCTGCAAAATTTAATTGGATTAACAACAAGGCTGATTTTCAGCCTTGTTGTTAATTGTTGTACACCTACTGAGCTGAAATTCCACAGGCAAACAATATCCTCCTAACAGAGCAGAATAAGTCAGAATATTAATTGACTGATAAAAGGGTAAAAACAGTGTAATTCAAAGTTCCATGAATTTCTACCAGCGACTAAGAATGTCTGTTGAGAATGAAAATGGGTCTTCACTTTGCCCGATTCCATCTCCCACGGACATCTGCAGTCACAATCCGACTGAGTCTCCTCTCGTTATTGCTCATGTGACTTGTTGATGGTAGCAAATATTGAGAATATCACCCAACGTTTAATGCTGTTTAGATGAAACAGATACTGTAGATCGTGTTTACAGGGGATTGATAACAGACACACACACAGAAAACCAATGAATAACCGGAGAGATCGCCAACCGTCTGTAGAGTCTTTGACCTGTTTTAACGGGCATCTTCCGATCATTCATGGAACCATGGATGCATTGTGATGTCATTTGTCTACAGTATGTCGGCAAACAGTTTCTGGAGTTCTCCATACGAATTTGACCCTTTATAAAAATCGGCCCAATGAATGTTCACGTCCGAAACATATCGGCTCCAAACGCCCTTTCACTGACAGAAAACCTGCTAGTGAACATCTGACAATTCTGCTAAGGTCTCCGGAACAGAGAAAACTGTTTACAGGGGAGTCAGCTGACGTCGGCGGCCATAGTTTGTGCCCCAACTGCTGTCCAAAGGTTGACACGGCAGCAAGGGTCTAATACGTTTGTTTTTCAGCTGATAGCTTTCTTGGACGGACACAAAATGCGTAGCTGCTGACATTTTTATGGGGGCTGTGGGGTGGTGGTGTAAGCCACCACTGATCATTGTTGCCAGTATGTGTGCATGCTTTGGCAGAATTCCCTGAAAGCTCTGCATACAAGGATTCACATAACCATACTGTGCATGTGTACACAAACCCTTATCGCTCCCCCTGTCCTGTGCAGGGTGTTTTCATCCAAACATTTACTCATGTGATGCCCGTTCTCATCTGGAATTTACAGGCTTTCATTTGCACAGTTTAACACAGATGTTTCATTTGAGATGGGGAAATTAATTTGGGCGACTCGGCGGGATGCTACCGGCTCGGGAGAAACTTCTAGAAGAGAAGCACTTCACTTAGTCGCCCAGTATCTGGTGAATCATTTTAGACTGTATTTTGTTGCAGAATCTTTTTTTTTTTTTTAAATATTGTTGAAGAAATGAACCATGAATATACTAAAAAAACGTTTTCCTCTCAGGATTATGTCCCAATATTTCAGGGCTTCAACATACAAAACAGAACAGCAATATATTTTGGGTGGTAATTTTCTTTGTATCGCTAATAAAACATGATTGAAACATAATTGATTTTAGGGCTTGTGTCCGAGTTGTACAGCCAAACACTTTTGTCGTCACTATTTTCATTTTTATTATTATTACCATCAATGCCAACAAAAAAAATATGCAGACAGTCAGTAATTATTGTCAGGATGGATTTTTTTCCCTTCTTTTCTTTTTTTTTTAACACCCAGTCTATAAGATGATTAAGTTCTCTGCGGTCGATTTGTGTTAACTCGCTCTTGCGAGTTAAGAATGGAAATAATTGTATCTAATCATTATTTTTTTCTCCAGAAAACTAATTTCATCCCTATATCCTGTCTTCTTTTATTATATAAAACTCATTATGAGTGTGAAAACCATTTTCAGACTCTGCAGAAAGCGACAACTAAAACAGCAACGAAATAACGAAACACAGCTTACGAACATTGTTTGGGTCATTTAGCTCAGTGTTCCTTATGCAGCAGCAATATTCATTGATTATAATGATAGTGGGTGGGGTCACATATTATTCAGACACTCTTTCATCACCACAAGCTTTTCTATTGGAGATATGGGATTCATAGGGTGTCGGGGCTCAGCCCTCAAGCGAGAGTGAAGAGCTCAGACATCCTGAGGGAGCTCGTAGCCGAGCTGCTACTGCGTCTATACATCGAACTGAGTCAGCTGAGGTGATTTGGAGAATTTGACTCGGCGCCTCCCATCGGAGAGGGCCTTGAGTTATAGACCCAGAACAAGCTGGAGGGTTTATGTAGCTCATCTGGTCTAGAAACGCTTTAGGATCCCCCAGGATGAGCTGGAGTGTCTTGTGGAGAAGAGAATGTTCCTGTTTCCACTGTTCTGCTTCTAGATAAGCAGCAGAGAATGAGTTGATGGAATTATTTCTACTTGTACACGTCGGCTGTCAGTCCTGGTGTGATGTTTAAGACACGTTTAACTATCGCGGAGCTGCGGTTTGTTGCTGTGTCACCAGAGAATGAGTCTAAGACGGGTCACAGTGCAGAATTTTTTTTATGTTTCTTTAAAGATGTGCTAAAAATATATATCTTTAGATGAAAGTCTGAACACATTTCAAAAGGAAGTAATAAATGTACCATTGTCTATAGACCAGACAGACAATAACGCTGCAGCGTGTGACGTTTGTATCAAACAAAACATGGTCAACGCGATATGTGTTTTTGCTGACTGCTGAGACAGCAACGTAAATATATTATTTAGCAGCATGTATGGAACTGGACGAGAGGTGTAACAGCCATAAATATTTATTTTGTGTGATTCATGCCTCAAAGCATAGTTAAGCCTCCAATTCCGAAGACTTACTGAGTGGAATCACCCCATCACTGGCCTGGTTTGTACCTGTTCTGCCAATTTAGATGCTAATAAATAAGTAAAAGACAGAAAAGAGGATAATAACAGAAGTGGCATTAATGGGAATTGCTGTTTTTTGCTGAATTTGTCGACTTGTTTAGGAGATTTCAGTTGAAATGCGTTTGATTTTCCACAAATCGGCCTTTGCTGCAGCGTGCAGAGCTCCGCGGGGTAAAAGTGCGGAGACAAACATCTGCCTTCACCTTGACGGTGTAAAATAGGTCTGGGTGGTCTGCAAACTGCCAGCTGAAGGAATTAAACACAATTAGAAGAACATATACAGTATATATATATATTCTCTTTTGAAGCAACTGTTTTCTACAGAGTGGGAAAGTCAGGGGGAGACATTCTGAAAGATGAGACTTTAAATAAAAGCTGACAAGTGAATGCGGCTTGTGGCTTCTCGTTTCAGAGTAATATACACGTACACAGTTCAACGGCTAAATGAAGTTT
>JBBMJM010132851.1:0-12345 GCA_037832705.1 Centriscus cristatus
TGTGTGTGTGTGTGTGTGTGTGTGTGTGTGTGTGTGTGTGTGTGTGTGTGTGTGTGTGTGTGTGTGTGTGTGGGCGTGTGCCTCAGGTGTGCGCTGCTGGCCTGTCGATGTGGATGTTTCCATTCTGGATCAGCAGCTGAAGCTCTTTGTGTCCCGACACTCTGCCTTCCTGTCAGAGGACATCCGAGGTAACAACCAACTGTTGTGTGTTTGTGATGTTTCTTCTCTTGAAGAGGAACTCAGCTCCTGGACACGATGACATCACCTCACTGTCAAAAACTGGGGCACAGCATAATGTCAGTGAGGAGACAGACACCATGTTGTCTGATTCCAACACAAACACAGTCAGCTGAGAGTCTGCTGAACAGCCTGCAGACACACACACACACACACACACTCTCACTAGAACTCACTGACAAACCATCTCCAATAAAGGACTCCTCACCACCTGCGGATCGGGAGTCATGGCAGCCACATGACTTAGTGGCAGGAAGGAAGTTGAGGACTTCCTGTTTGCTCAGGTGTCAGAGGTTGTCTCACAGGCTTCATACACTCACGCACACACAAACACTCACAAATTGTCTGATTGGCACCTGCAGGTCAGCGGACGCTGCAGCACCGCGGAGACGTTTTGGACACCCAGGTCGTGGTGAATCCCGCTCATGACTTTGTCTGTGCAGAGGTGAGATGAGGTCTTCCAACAAAGCACTGTCACATCTCTTATCTGTGGCTAATTCCCTTTCGCCACGGTGATATCACCGCTCTGGCTCTGTAGCTGCGTTCATTCCCTTAGAGTGTAGCTGCACCCATCAGCGCGTGACTCTGAAGTGGAACTGTATGCTGTATCACATTTGTGAAGCGTGGCAGAGGACGATCCGGCATCACTGACTCACTCACTTGCGAACCTGTTTCCTGCTTGTGTGTTCAGGTCCGGCGGCTGCTCTTCAACCCGTCCCGACACAAACTGCTTGTTCTGGCGGGTCAGTGTGTGGAGGGGAGCGGAGACATTGTTCTGCAGAGAGGCTCCTTCTCACTCACTGACTTCATCCAGATATTTGACGATGAGGAGGTGAGGGAACGGTTCTATGAGAGGTCACATGATGTTGCCTCACAGCTGCATTTTAAAGAACTATACAAATAATTTAGGTCAGAGTCCCAAAAGTTGCAAGATTCTTCAATGATTTCTGTTGTGATCTAAAGCGACGGACAAAATGAAATTAACTTGGAACACTGCAGCAGGTTTGTGGCGATGGACCCATCTCGCACCCAGTAGTTCAACCCTGAGACATCCATCGTGTGTGTTTGACCAGGTGGGGGAGCTGTTGAGCTCTGTTGACCCTGCAGAGAAGGTCCACCTCACCCTGAGCTGTCCCGACTATGGCCTTTGGAAGAACTCCTCGCTGCAGAAACACCACCTGCAGGACTTCATCCACATCCAGATCAACCCCCCTGTGCTGCTCCCGGAGATGGAGGGTCTGCAGGAGTTCACAGAGTACCTGTCCGAGTCCCTGGAGTACGAGTCACCCTTTGACCTGCTGGAGCCTCCAAGCACCGTGGGCTTCTTGAAGCTCTCCCGGCCCTGCTGCTACATCTTCCCTGGTGGCAGAGGAGACTCTGCCTTCTTTGCTGTGAACGGCTTCAATATCCTGGTGAATGGCGGCTCCGACCTCTGCGCCTGCTTCTGGAAACTGGTCCGGCACCTGGACAGGATCGACTGCGTCCTCATCACCCACATCGGTGTGGACAACCTGCCCGGGCTCAACAGCCTGCTGCTGCGGAAAGTGGCAGAGCTGGAAAAAGAGTCAGCAGGAACTGAGGAGGACTGGGCGAGGAACCTCATCTCACCTGAGCTGGGCGTGGTTTTCCTCAACGCCCCAAACAGACTCATGTCAATCCAGGGCGATGCTGGTGAGCTGCGGAGCGCAGACCAGGTGGCGCAGACCTTGCGGTACTTGCATAGACTGTCGATCAAACCCGATACGCTGAGTCGCCCTAACGGCCCACGGATCGAGCCAGTTATCCTGTTCCAGAAGATGGGGGTAGGTCGTCTGGAGATGTACATTCTGAACCCCGTCAGTGGCAGCAAAGAACTGGAGGCTTTGATGCACACGTGGTGCTGTGGATCCAAGGGTTCTGCCGACCCCCTGCTGATGGGCCTCATCTCCATCTGTGCTCTGCTGGTGTGGCATCCGTCCAGTCCCCAGGAGAAGATCATCCGTGTCCTCTTCCCAGGCTGCACGCCGCAGCATAAGATTCTCGACGGACTGGAAAAATTGAAACATCTGGATTTCCTCAAAGTTCCTGTTGTGTGTTCAAGGGACTTGGAAAAAAACGACAAACAACAGCCAAAGCGTGCAGAGAGTCGGGAGAGTCTCAAGTCCCAGTCAAAGGACGTACGACCCGGTGGTAAGGGCGGTGCACAGAAGGACAAGCTGGCACGAGTGGACGTGAAGAAACAGGAAGTGAAAACAAGGCCAAAGGTGACAGGTGATGGAGAAGAAAAAGTCAAAGCAAAGGAAGTAGAAAGTAAGTCAAAGTCGCCAAAGTCCACGGACAAAGCTGCTCCAAAGAAAGAGGTGATGAAAGAGGAGAGGAAGGACGTGAAAAAGAAGGATGAGAAGCCCCTGGTGGTGAAGAAAGAAGAGAACGGAGAGAGGAAGAAAGAAAGCGTGAAGAAGGAAACACTAAGTGCCAAACCTAAGAAAGAAGTCAAACCAGAACTAAAGAAAGATGGTAAGAAGGAGGTGAAACCGGAAGAGAAGAAAACGGCGAAGGCTTCAGTGAAAGATGTGAAGAAAGGTGTAGGATTGGCAGGGAGCACGGACGTGAAGAAGGCGTCAGGTAGAACTGGACCTGCGAAGAAAGATGGGACTCCAAAGAGAGACGCAGGAGGAACCAAAGCTGTGACGGCTGCAAAGGAGGCGGAACGCTCCAAGACGTCCACACCCGAGGACATGACAGCCGAGTTTGAACGACTGGGACTGGAAGACGAGACCGGCAGGCAGACGGTGGACAGCCCAGAGACATTCCGTAGCCAGGACACTACTCCAAAAGCACCGAAAGGTGTCAACTTCGACCTCAGTTCCACTGCTTTTCCTCCTGTCCAGGGCTCCTGGAAACACACATCCGAGGAAAAAGAGTCGGTTTCTCCTCCTGACTCCGCACCCACGAGCGCAGGCCACACCCCCTTCCACGCGTCCCCAGAGGAGGATGTCCACGGGCTCCGTGTGGACACCAGCCTCGGCACCAGGACGTCCAGCTTGGGCTTCGAAGACTACAACCAGGGCTCATGTCGGACGTCAGAGCTGACCTCCAGCCTGCCGACCCTCAGCCCTCTGAAGGACCTACACGACTCCTCCCCCACCATGACATCGCTGCCGGCGGAGGTGTGCTCCCCTCACTCCACAGAAGTGGACGAGTCGCTGTCCGTTTCCTCAGACCACCTGCTTCCTCCTCCAGCCTCCTCCAGACACCCTATAACAGAGCGGTGCATCTCTGGCGAGCACGGGTCGTCCCTCAACGGCCGCTACGAGAACGGGTGTGAGGAGCGCGTCCACGGGATGTCGGACCTGACAGCTGACATCCCTCACGATGTGGATCTCTGCCTGGTTTCACCCTGTGAGTTCCAGCACGTGCACATCACCTCCAACAACAACAACTTATCCCAGGATCAGAGCGGCAGCATCGAGCCCGTGGCGCCGTACAGCCAGGAAACCTCTCCCACCTCTGTCAGTGACTCGTTCCCTATGGCCACAGACTCCGATGTACCTCCTGGCACCGAGGACTGCCCCTCCATCACCACCGACTCCGACGATGATTCCAGCAGCTTCTTCCAAGTGGATCTTTCCAGAGCTATACCATTCTCCTCCCACGACCCCCCTCCTGCGCCCGTCAAGGACCTGCCTCCGTTGCCGCCGCAGCCCGGTGCATGCATGGCTGACACGGAGGCCGACGCCTCCAGCAGGAGCCTGAAATTGTCCTCTGCAAAGACCAAGAAACCTGCAGGCACCACGCTGAAGGGACCGTCTGGAGGAACGTCCACCCTGAACGGGAAGTCCAGGGCAGGCAGCGCCACCGGGACGCTCAGGACCATTTCCAGCATCGACACCAAGCCATTGTCACGGAGTTCTCTGGGCGGATCCAGAATTGGACCTTCGAAACCTTCGTTGTCAGGTGAGTGAACTTCAAAAAGAAGCTGGAAGAGCCAGAGCCAGAACCAGACGTCCTCTGGGACCAGGTCTTACTAAGAGTACTCGTCATGTTGGTAATAAAAATATAAAAATGTAAAAACATGACCACTTAATAAGCAGAAACATCTACCACTGACAGATTTGTCTGCTTTTTTAAGAGAAAATTGTCTAAAAATAATTGCAAGTTAGTATTTTATGTTTAAAGAGATTTTATGGCTGACATTGAAACTTTGACAAGAAATAAGAATTCTTAAGAATAGAGGAATTCTTATAACCGTTGCTATCGTTATGACCAATGACTTGCAATCTGGAATCTGGACTGGAAGTTGAATTGTTGACACGAGTAGATGTTCCCGCAGCAGGATCTGGATCTGTCCAGTCTGATCGGGTCTGTTCTAAAGGTTCTGAGGACTCCGCAGTCTACGTGGACCTGGCCTACCTGCCGTCCGGCACTGCCTCCTCCACTGTCAGTGTGGACTTCTTCAAGCGACTGCGCTCGGCTTATTACATCATCAGCGGTGATGAGCCGCAGAAGGAGGCGGAGCTACGGAAAATCCTGGACGCTCTGCTGGAGGGAAAGAGCGGCTGGGCGGATGTGCAGGTGAGAAAAACGCTTGTTTGTTTCCGTTGCCTTCAGACGTGCAGAGACGCTGATGTGTATGATGTCTCCTCAGGTGACTCTGATCCCAACATTTGATTCGCTGGCAATGCATGAATGGTACCAGGAGACACATGAGCGGCAGCAGCAGCTGTCCATCACCGTGCTTGGCAGCAACAGCACTGTGGCCATGCAGGAGGAGACGTTCCCCGCCTGCAAGGTGGAGTTCTAAGCCTCTGGTGTTGCCACGGTTCCCTGAATGCCCCATTTCGCTGAGTCATTCCCCTGAGTGTCCTCTGTGTCTGGTGCTCAGCTCGTCCCTGCACTGCTCACACTCATAGTTTGAAAGTCAGACAGGAAGTTAATCTGTAAACGCTTCTGATCCTGGAATGCCACGCTGTCAGTTCCCCTCTTCCACCTCAATGATGTCAATTCCTGTCTGCTGGAGCTTCGATAAAGCATGTTTCTCACGGTGTCCCAGCGTAAACTGATATTTCTTGGAAGATGCGTAGCTGTGGAGACAATTTGACATCAGTTAGCTTAAAGCATGTGCACGGGCTGAAGGTCATGTCCTTGCTGCCTCCTGTAATTCTTTGATTATCAGCGAAGTTGCTCTTGAACGATCACAGTTTTGAGTCATGTTTCAAAACTGAGGCGTCGCACTTGATCCAGCATTGGCAAAAGGAAGTCTCCTTGTCCGCTGACCGCATCACGTTTTGTGCAGTGAAGCAGCTGAGTGCCGCAGCACTGTCGTCACAGATCATCACATTTCTGTTTTTGTTGAACTGACTTGGGTTCGGAGATTCAACTCACTGATACATTTTTTTCTACAGAAATAAAACCTAATGATTGGACAGTGACACGTAGAAATCGTTTGCATGTTTTCTGAAGTGAAACTCAGACGTCAGAGTGTCTTGACTCCAAAATACTGAAATTAACCCAGTTTAATTTATTTATTTATTCGTCTTTCCTTTGCTGGCCTTTTTTTCCCAAATTGTCCTTTTTAATTTTATCATCAAAATTCGTAATGATTTTTTAAAAATCATTTAACGTTTTGTAAAACAAGAAACCACAGATTCTCAAGTGAAAGGGCTGGAAAAACTGACTTTACTGGCTTAGCGCCTCCGGCTGGAGGCAGAGGTCCGTCTGAAGACTGAAGATTTGTTTCTTCTGAAAATCTCCAATCTGGCTGCATTAAGTTATTATGTTTAGTTTTCATCAGGTATACGCACAGGTTAGCTGCTGTTTCATGTTTTATTTCTTTTTTTTAAGTCTAATTTCAGTGCTTCATTTTGAAAAATAAAAGTCTACCTTTCATGAATCGTTAGTGTATCTATATTGAAAATGACACACACACACACACACACACGCTCCTGTATGCTACCGCCCTCTAGCTAGCTGTGGCACCTAGAAGCGTCAAGAGGCTTTAATATGAAAGAATCACCAGTTTCCTGTTGTGAATCTGCTGCGGCTTTTATTGTGAAATGTCCCACTACCCCATGTGGTGGGCGTGGCTGCAGTCTGACCGGGCGTCAGATGATCTGGGTGCAGCGGACGGATCTATCACACATGGAGTGAGTGTCCCTCTTCTTCATCTTCCCGTTTGTTTGTTTCTTTGAGCTTGTAGGACAGTTTGTGACGCAGACGGGGCATGACGTCACGTCGTCGCATCAGTCGCTCAGGGTTGCTGAGTCAGAAAATAACAATCACAAACTGATGCAGAGAAGCTGCTTCACTGCGACTGCGAGTGTGTGTGTGTGTGTGTGTGTGTGTGTGCGCGCGCGCGCGCGCGTTATGGGGCGCACCCCAGTGCAGTGATATACTGGCTCCACTTCCTCAGCGGAAGCAGCTTGGACGTCCTGATTGCTCATCAGTGAAATACTTTAATTACATATTGATCAGTTCTGCAGTGATTTGTTTGGGGATCAATTCGGTAAAGTTCCTCACACTGTCGTTGTGTTCCAAAATAGAGGTCCTATTCTACTCAGTCATCGTTTATTTTGTTCCCTCTTAAAACGTTATTATTATTATTATTATTATTATTACATAAGATTGAACTGATGAAATAATCAGAATGAAGCTGTAGGTTTGTGTCCGCGAGCCCTAGTGATGTCAGGTTTTATTGATCTGCTAATTGAGGCGGATGTCACGTGACCTGACTGCAGACAGAGGCTGGCCCTCTAAGTGTGAGCTGGGACTAATCCCTCAGCATCTGATGGCGGACATTTGTGTCATTCCATGTCAGAAGCCTAAACCATCATACACTGAGCAAGTCAAATGACATGGCTCACTCTCTGAAAAGTAACCCCTGAATGGATTCTACTGCTTTAGTCCACTGTAAAGAAAGTTTTGCTCATCACTAATGTTGCCTCCTTGTGGCAGAGAAGCATAGGCTTTTCTCTCTGAGTTGTTTTTTCATATGAACATATTTGTTTCTGATAGGACGAGTGGAGCTGATCGTCTGCAACTCATTGCAGTGAGTCCCCACACAGGCACACACACACACATTGGTTTCACCTGTTGATTTTTTAAAGTTTGTTCATGTTCACGTTCTTTGACTCATTCAACGAACGCTCCGGTCAGACTCTGTTTCCCATGATGCCTCAGGAGAAGAGGAAATGGCAGATGGAGGTGGAGAACAAGAAGCGTCAGCTGGAGGATGACAGAAGGGCTCTTCAGCACCTGAAGGTACCGCTACCACAGACGGAGGCCGTCGCCATGGAGACATGTCCTGTTGTTTGCAAACTAAAGAAGTTTGAGAGCAACAACTACCGGCCAATCAGAGGGAAGGAGCCGGGGTGGTAAACTGCAGAATGTGAACAGCTGCAGATTAAAAATATCTGCCAGTTTTAACAGAGGAACGACAGAAACGCTGCGACTCGCCGAAGCTGCTTCAAAATAAACTGAAAACTATTTGGAACAAACAGCTGCTAGGTCACATAACACATTCACACGTCATCTGCTTCCACGCCGCAGCTCAGGGTGAAGGTCTTAGGGGGGAGAGACGAGCTCAGTGGCAGAGAAACTGTCCTCACTTTCTTTCTCTGATCTCATTAATATTCATGAGTGTTCTTCCTCACTGGGTGAGAGTTCAGTAGCCAATCAGGAACCGGTCCAGTACCAATGTACCTTTACTTCGTAAAAGCTCAATAACAATTCTCATCACCATCTAACACACACCAATCTTAAAATGTGAGTTTATAATTTCTAGTATTTGTCCACTAGGGGCAGAATGACCAAATTGTGACTTATTGTGGGTCGTGTGTGAACTTCCTGTTTGTCAGTCGAAGGCTCTGAGAGAGCGCTGGCTGCTGGATGGAGCATCCTCTGCTGGACACGAGCAGGACGAGGTGAGGAGACAACTGGAACAGGATGAGGCCAAGACGCGGAGCCTGGAGGATGCTATCAGCAGGTGTGTGTGTGAGAGAGAGAGCAGGTTGAGATTAGGATTCAAATGTTGTATTCCTGCAGGTTGGAGAGAGAACTGGTCCATCTGGAGGCTGGAGGTGTGTGTGAGAGCATCAACGAGACCACGGTGAGCACACTTACATACACGCATATAGACGAAGTGGCCCGAATGCTCATAAACAATAAATAATCTAGGTGACATGGTGGTGGAAGTGTTGCCTCATAGCAAGAAGGTCCCTGGTACGCTTCCTGTCGTGGGCTCTTGTGTGAAGTTTGCATGCTCTTCCTGTGTCTGTGTGGGGTCTCCGGTTTCCTCCCACCTCCAAAAGCACACTGTGGTTAATTGGTCATTCTAAATTGCCCATAGGTGTGAAAGTGAGTGTGTCTGTCCTTCATGTACCGTTGACAGCTCCAACATGACACCTCGACTCGTGAATGGAATAAGTGGCAGAAGATGAATAAATGATGTCATGTGTAATTCCGACAGCAGCCTGTTGCTGAGATTAACCATCAGTTCATTACTGTTTGCAGGAAACATCAGGATCAGTCAAAGGTACGTTTCTTCTTCTCTGTATCTCTTTCTGTCCACATAAACACTCTCATTTTTCTTCTTCTTCTTCTTCTTCTTCTAACTGTGACACTCATCAGCCGTAGAGGTCAAAGGTCACTGCATCCTTCAGCAGGACAAATTTGAAGCAGCAGGTCAGGTAGATGAAGGTGAGAGTCAGATCACACAGATCACATTTTGACCTCAGCAATCTGATTACTGCAGTCAGTTTGGTGCAAGTCTGTAAATCCTTGTCCCCCTTGTGGTCCTGCTGCTGGTTCCTGTCCATCACGTTTCAGGTGTTCCTTCACACCTGATTCACATCAGCAGTTAGCAGATGTCATGAAGACTGTTCATTTGAATCAGGTGTTGGAGGACCAGGACCAGGACCTACTCATTGATCAGAGTGGCATTGATCAGAGTGGCATTGATCAGAATAACACTGATGAGATTGCCATTAGTCAGGGGCAGTGGAAGGATAGCCTCTGATTGGAGCAGAGTCATGTGACCGGATGACCTCTCACTCAGCTTCAGTCGACCTTTTTCTGTCTCTGCCTATTTTTTTTCCCCCCATGAGACGTTTCAGGGTTCAAGGGTCACAAACGCCCTGAAACGCAGGAAGCAAGGGAAATGAAAGAGGAGATGAAGAGAGGTGAGTCAGTGGCCGAGGCTGGGAAGCCAAAATGGTTTCTCTGGGATCACTTCCTGTCAACAGCTTCCATTTGCAGGTTCTGTGTTCCTTTGTTCACAGACGTGGTTCTTAGATAGTTGACACTGCAAAGGTCAGAGGTCACAACTAGTTGAGGTTCAACATGTCTAACAACTGCTTGTCTGTCTGTCATACCTGAGTTTAATATGCAGCTTCTCCATGACTAACCAACTAACAGAATATGTGTATGTGCGTGTGACCTCTGACCCCCAGCAATGTACTCTGTGGAGATTAAAGTAGAGCGGGACAAGATGACAGGAGAAACTCGAGTTCTGTCCTCACACACCAAACTTCCTGTTGACCTTTCCCACCAAGGGGTCAAAGTTTACGAGGATGAGCAGAAAGGTGATGTCATCAAATGTCACCTCTGGAACTGTTCAATGAGCCAATGAGCTCTGAGGGACATGTTAGAATGTCAGCTGCCTGACTGGGATTTGACCCTGGTTCTCATCTGAGTTCTGTCTCTGTCTCTCAGTGGTCCACGAGATGAACGGTGAAGACAGCATCCACCTGCTCAGCTCCTCGGAGGTTGAAGAACTCCTCCACAAAGCTGAGGAGGTTTCGGTGATGTCTCGCACAGTCACAACGGTGACGTCGATCCAGACTGAGGAGGTACTGGAGGAGGAGGAAGGGGTAGCGCTGGATTGCCCTGAGGTTGTCTCACAGGTTACGGGGCTGGAGGCAAACTCAGACAAGCAGACAGACGTGGCAGAAGCCAGCACCGAGAAGCCTGTTACCATGGTGTTCATGGGATACCAGAACGTGGAGGACGAGGATGAGACCAAGAAGGTTCTGGGTCTGCAGGGGACAGTGAAGGCCGAGCTGGTGCTCATTGAAGACGTGAATGGAAAAACGTCTCCAGGAGAAGGGAAAGACAACACCGGTGCTACGCTAACTTACAACAAACCACCAGAGATGGTGTTGGCGGAGGTGGCGGCAGCAAACAACGGCGAGACTGCAGCAGAGAGTATGAAGGAGAAGGAGAGAGGAGCAGTTGAGATAAAGAAAGAGAAGCAGCCGTGTAAGTGCTGCAGCATCATGTGAGCCTGTAGGCGGCAGACAGAACTCCAACCTAACTCCACCCACTGCACACAACCCCACCCACAACCTCATGACATCACTTCCTGTTTCTTCATTCTCATCTGTTCTTTTAAAAACTTTCTTTACTTCATTTTCTTGAAGCCTTTTTACTTTTGTATCCCTCATGTTGTGATCGTTAGCATTAGCATTAGCCCACAGGATGTGTAACCTTTGACCTATGGACAAACCGATCATCTCTCTGCTGTTGGAAGTTTCTCCACAGCTTCTTGTCCAGCCAGTGTTCAGGAGAAGCTCCAGCTTCTGTTGAGTTTTATAAACATCTGAATAAAAGCGACCTGACAGATGAGTGCACATCTCATTTGGTTTCATGTCTGTTTGGTTTGAAGATCAAACACTCATCAGCCTCCTTCATGTCACATGCCCTCCTTTGTTCAATGTCTCCATGTTATTGGCTAATCAGCAGCAAGACGTTCATGAAGGTTCATGGTCTCGTCTTGTTTTATTCTTCTTTGTGACTCAACTGGAGGACAAACGCCACCTGCCGTTTATTTGCGGACATTTCCTAAAGCTGGACCTCTGCCTCCTGTCCAGTCACCTGATTCAGGTGAATCATCTTCACAAAGTTCTGCACTGCAGGCGTGTGATAATGAGCTGCTAGCGGGACTCAAGTGTTAAGAGGCATGAGACAGGATCCACCGGGACCAGAACAGAACACATATGGTCCACACTAGCAGCAGACCACTGCAGAACTTCATGAAAATGGGTCACCCGAATCAGGTGTGTTGGACCATCTAAAACTTAAAAATGGACATTTTCTGTGAGAGAAGATAAAGCCTTATTGTATTCGACGTTTACATGAACTTCATGAATGTTTGCATCTCTTCACTGGTCCTTGTTCCAGCTGATGTGAAGCTTCATGTCTTCACCCAACAGATCTGAAGCCTCAGGTGACATCAAACCAAGATGGCTGACTGAAATCACAGACAAGCCCCACGCCTGAATGTCACATCAACCCTCTGCGCTATGCGAGGTTAACTGTTTCAGTTACTGCACCATGCTAGGCTAACTCTTTGGACCTTCCCAAATCCCTATGCAAAATGAGCCCAGCTCTTAACATCTGTCTCTAACTACTTGAGTCACTGTGCTAAAATAACTTGTACTTGACAAGCTCCTTTTTCAAGTTTATATGCTAAACTATACTAGCTATTTACTCATGTTTCACCTCTCAGCTAATCTTAATTCATCTAAACTGCGATTCAGAGAACATGACTCATTCAGAAATAAATGTTTCCTGTCCAGTCTAAGAACGTGTCTTGTTTTTGCACATGTGTTAGCATGTGTGTATGGCCTCATAATCTCCAAGCTGGATTTAAGATTGTATGTGTTTAACCACGTCTGGACGAGATTTGCAGCAGATTTCCAGCTGCGGCTGCATCAAATGCTTCATTCACACTTCTTGTCCTGTTGGCTTCGGGGGCCCGAGGCCTCCACCCTCGGAGAACGCAGTCATTTAATGGACGCTGTGAATCATGTGTGTCCGAGGCTGAAAGTGCTGGTGACAAGCAGTTCTGCCGTGCTGAGGATGTTGTCATGGTAACCGGCTTTGCCCGAGGAGTACCGCCCCCTGCAGGATTCAGCAGCACCGCGCCACGTTCTGCTGCTGCACAGGAGGTAAGTTAAGTTTAACACACAAACACACACAGAGACACACAAACTGGACAATAATTTCATGTGTTCAACAAGAGAGAGGACAAAAGACAGACGAGAGAGAGAGAGAGCGAGAGAGAGAAAACATCAACCTGTTGGCAGTCACATCGTGAGCATTCACACATGTTATAGATAATTTTCTGTT
>JBBMJM010132870.1:0-12345 GCA_037832705.1 Centriscus cristatus
CCCCCCCCCCCCCCCCCCCCCCCCCCCCCCCCCCCCCCCCCCCCCCCCCAACATGTAACAGTAACGTCTTGTATTCAATTGTGTACCATAAGTACTGATAGAATTTTGTTTCAGTTACGTAAAAAAGACACAGCATAGATTTCAATATTGATCATTTTCTGATTATTGTCTGAAATAATGAGCCAAGTTGTTTGGTCAACGAAGCATCAAAAAGAGGGTGAATTGTGATAATCTGCCAGATCAATGTATAGATTGATCGTCTGAGTAAAGCTCAAACCCTGAATCGATCACCTTTCAAGGGAAAGTCCGATCGTGTTGATTGCCTCATGTCACTTTTAATTTGAAAGGCTACACACACTATTTCATCAGTCACATATTCCTTCTTTCCTTCTCTGTCACAACTTCGAAGTGTATGTGTAGTTGTCGTCTTTGAGTTTGTCACCATGGTAGGTCCATTTCAAAGGATTTAGTCAGCCATGTTTGGATGCTGTCTATTTACATACGTACTCGATGACACATGACAATGAGTGTAACTCGATAGATTGAAGCGTGTGCATACCTTACTTCATTGATTCTGTAAGTTGAACACATGCCAGTATGAATTATTAGTCCTTCAAATCGTTTGGTCGCTGATAACGCTGGACTGGTTGTTGGCTAACGTTAGCATCACATTAATCCTGCGCTATAACGCGAACCCAGGAGTGGAGTCCGTTGGTGTTTTTTAAATGGGGCTCACACTTGGACCAACCCTTTTCACATTTTTCAGCAACTCTCTCTTTGCCAATTCGTCCCACTCTCATCCCAGGTGACAATTTGGACAGACCTAAATCATTTTTTTATTGGCCCCGGGACGTTGGGAGACCATTTATTTCAACTCCTGCCAGATATTGTTGGCTCAACTTTGTATCAAAGAAGAATGAAAGTTGCACCGTGTTTATAAGGAACGTGTGGAGCATTGACAACAAAAAAGTATCCAAACTGTCAGGCAGTCAGACCCAAGCTCTGGCAAATGTTTAACAGCTGAAGATGTGCTGTTGTGTGTTGAGGAGCTGCAGCTCCGGCTGTCAGCCATGTGCATGAAAAACTAGAGGGGAAGTATTTCGGTTGTAAAGAGAGGAAAAACATTACAACAAACATGACTCCATTATCTCTGCTAGCATTAATCAAACTTCGGACATGCCATGCGATCAAACGAAACAAATGACAGACACACCGCCTCGACTGACTGGAGCGTGTGTGTCTCATAATCTGGATGGAGTTTAATCTCTGCCCAAGGTATTTCTATTTCTCCAACCTTTTGTTGAGGGAGGAATTGTGCAGGTCATGATATGATCCAATAGCGTTTGTATCGCCAATGAGACACCCGTGTGCTTTTGACAGGATACTGTGCATCATTCCAACTCCCGATTCCCCTGTGTGAGAAATAACAACATCCTCAGGGTTTCCTGTTAAAACACAGCCGGGGATGTTCAAATGACCAGCGCAGATGGCAATGTCAAACCTGAGCTACACAGCTGAACTCTTTCTGAAGGGAACCGTCTCAAAGCACTTTAAAGAGGACCTTTGTCCATAACCTCTTTGTTGTATTAGACCCAAACAGGAAGTGGTTTCATCTGAGTCAGGAGGATAAAATAATACACATCCTCTCTCCCCAGGTTCTTTGAGCATTAGTTGCCATCTGAAGGCCTCCTCATATTTTTTACAGCATGTGTCAAAGCTGACTTCTTGGCAACCTTTCGGATCTTGACCACAACAGTAAACCCGTTACAGATTTATCTCTCCTTATGCCCTCCCTTGTCACCCAAGCTCTTAATCTTACACTCTGCCTTCCCCCCCTGAGCGGATTGAGCGGATGTATAAGTATTCATCCAGCTCGGAGGGAGCAGAAATGTGACACAGTGGTATAAGGTGAAATATCGCGTCAGTGGGAAGATCCCATAACTAGGGGTTTATAGGTGAATAGAGAGGGGACTGCTGTCTTGGAGGAGAGCTCATAAATGTCTTATACCAGTGTCAATATTCACAATCCTTTTATTGCCTTTTGTTACTTGCTGTTGTTGTTTATGATCTGATGCTATAAAATTAGGGGGAGGGGGGTGCTATGCATCTGCTCGTTTTTATGCCGTTTTCAGTAGCTATTTTTTATTTGTACTCCCGCAGATGACAGACCTTCTCAGTTTACACGAGGGAAAACTTGCATGAACAGACATTTGTTCGTCTGTTGTCACAAAAAACTTCTAGCAGATTGGATTACAACATTTCCATCCCGACAGTCAGACTTATTTAATTGTAAACCTGTCGGATGTTTGCGAGTTGTATTTTTTTGGCTTGTCTCCAGCCTGTGTCTGGAGGCTCGGCTCGTGTGTTTTGGCGTGTGTGTTCGTTAAACAGATGCAGCCCTCCACCGCATGCCTCAGGTGTCTGAGCGTGGTTCCACCGCTTCCTCGCTCTTTCATCCTCCGTCAGGTTCACCTGCCAGGTGCAATGACTCACATAACTACATTGTGGACTCACGCGTTCCTGCTGTGCGCTCACATGGTCCCATTAGCACAAAGACACTTGAAGGCAAAAAAGAGCACAACTGCACCAATTATAAAGCAACAGTCTGCATCTCATGTTGTCACAGTTTGATTTGTTTTTTCCCTCTCTGTTTGCTGCATATACAACATTATTTCCTAATTAATTTGCACCCTCACAAGAGGAGTCGACCCAATACGGAGACCACCAACTGAAGTGTCTGTTCCTTCAGTAAAGTACATCTGCAGTTCAGCAAATGGACCGTATTGGTTGGATTTCAGCACCTGTTCAGATGCAGTGAAACTAATCGAGGTCTAATGAAGCGTTGACCCTGAAGCAGCAGATGGATCTTCATAAATGCTTAACTGCACATACCAAATTATGTAAAGAACCATTTGTTAATGACCTCGGCCATGGAGGTTATGTTTGTTTGTCTTGTTAAAAATTAAAAAACGCAAATCAATGGATTTGAATGAAATGTTGAGTAAATGCTGCTCATGGACAAGGACCAGATGATTACATGTTGGTGGTGTTTTGGAACCATCGGGATCCAATAATTATGTTGAAGGATTCGTCTTCATTGTCAGCATCTGTGTCTGGAACTCCACAATAGCAGCAGTGGACTGTCTCTGTGGAAACAGACCTCCGTCAGCTGATTGGTGGAGGTCTGAGCTCTGAGTACATTTCTAGTCTGTGTAAGTTTCTCTTTGCATGTAAATGTTTCAGTTTTTAGATAAATATGATCAGTTTTTCCCATGGGACAAACATTTCATACTTTCTCCATGCTGGAGAAATGCCCCATGTCTTCTTGAACTTGTGACCCTGGTTGTGAAACAAAACTCCCAAAATGGCCCACAGACATACACACTGAGCTGTTTTTAGTGAGCCAGAGATGCTGTCATTCCACATGAGGATGTCAGAGACACTATCCCCAAGAACAGGAACATCTCCGCTGTGTGGTTTGTTTTCGAAGAGCCCCTCTGGGACATTTCTGGTGAGATGTGCAAGCAGGTTTCAGCATAAAGCAATGTTTATCTCAATAATTTTGAGGCTGTTGAGCTCCAAGTTGTTGTTGGCACACTCTGACTCCAGATGGGCCACCTCTCTCACTCTGGTGAAACGACTAATTATTCTTGGTTACGATGGCCATCAGAATGGTGACATCTGCATATCTGAACACGACTCACTTGCTTAGCTGTTTTTGTGTGTGTTAGTGTGAAGGATAGAATATATTTAGCACAGGAGGATATATTAATAAATCATCTCAGCCACAGGTGAGGTTTAATCAAAGGATGGCCCTCTTTCTGTAAGAACCAATCAGAAGACCTCTCATGTTTAGAACTGGCACGGCTTGCTTGGTATGGCAACGGATGTGGTACAAAGTACCAGGTACCATGTACGATCGCCAGTGTAAATAAAAAAAAAGCCATCGTACCATGCAGGGGCCGTGGAAAATGCCAGGATGTGACGTGAGAAGCGAATCCTTATGGTGGCGAGGTGAACATGAAATTTGAACTATTTAATGCTAAGCAGCTGTTGACCTGATTCCACAGCCTGGTTGTCAACGTCCTGCAGAGGCTCTTCCTGAAACTTGTTTCTGAGGGTATTTACAATTAACTTTGAATATCATTGGATCCCTCAGATTTTCTAACATCAATTAAACATCATCATTCCTGAATGTCTTTGCATTGAAGTAAAGGCGGGGACTGTGCAGGAAATCACTCTTTTCCAAATATATGATCCACACATTAGGATGGAGTCTTTCATTGAGATTGGAAGGACCATACCCTTCCGAGAAAGGATCACCGAGAGCGAGGGGATTGCTAACTCTGGCTCCACCAGAAATCATGTGAAGATTTGTGGAGAATTTGCTGTGAGAGCAGCCAGGAGGATTTTCTGGGAGCTCACATTACATTTTGTGGTGCAGATGTGTTGTGAAGTCCCGTGCTAAAGGACGGCTGGGTGTCAGAGCTTAAACAAGTATTTTGTGAACTTACAAATTCAAACTCCCATTTATTGTCAGTGAAGGTGTTCCATGGGGCAAATTTGAACATCGGAGATTAAAGGCTCGGCTTTCTTGCTTCTTGCTTGGGAAGAGAATTGCTCATGGCCCATAAATATTAATTGAACGGGCCAAGGTTGCAGGAATAACCTATGCAAATTGAGGGCTATTCACCTCAAAGCAATTGGTTGATGAGGTGGGAGCAGTGAAGAGGGGACAGCTCTCAGTGGTCCTGTGGTGTGTCTGACACACACAAATCCTTCACCACAATGTCCTGTCTCTTGGATAGCCTCGAGAATATGTGTGAGTTAGGCAAATCTGCTTTCCTAACGTTTTTTCTTAATTTGATTTTTATTTCGAAACATTCAAAAGAAAAGAAATTCATCGAATGCATACACAGTTAAAAAAAAAAAAAAAAACATAAACAAAAAAAAAAAAGGATGTAAATTGCCAGTAATGCGTATCTGGCCACACCCCTTTTCAGTATTATTTTTGTGTAGATACAAAAAGGGATGTCCATTTCAAGGGTTAACACTTCATATCTGTTGGTTCATGCATTTTAGAACCAAAAATAACAGACAGGCTCTATTTATGAGGATTCTTTCAGCATCTTGTTAGGCAAAAGAAAACAAATGTATTTACACCACATTGTCTTTTAAGTAGGCCAATGAGGATGTGACAAGATTTATTATGTCGACCTACAGAACTTGTTTTAGTCTGCAGTCTTATCCGGAGAGTGATCTGCATCCGCATATCCAGCCCATTTTCATCCCAGGTAATAAATAGCAACGTACTGTCACAGCCCTCAGCATCTGATAGTGATATACAAGGCATGTTACTGCATTTACATGAGATCCAGCAAGCTGTCTCTTACAAATCTTACAAA
This sequence comes from Centriscus cristatus, assembly GCA_037832705.1. Lineage (NCBI taxonomy): Eukaryota > Metazoa > Chordata > Actinopteri > Syngnathiformes > Centriscidae > Centriscus > Centriscus cristatus. The sequence continues at coordinate 5,406 of JBBMJM010132870.1, forward strand.
TTAATCCCAGGTTTTTTCCTGCCTTATCTAAAACTATTTGACTTTTTTTCTGCCTAAATGTATCCATACATCAATTATAAGTTCCAAAATATAGCTACTATGAATAGTTTTGAAGCAATGCAACTGTCATCCAACAACCCAACATGTCTCCTCATCCAAAGTTCCTGTCGAAAGACAAGAGCTACTTTGCTTCGCAGTGGACTTAAATAACCAAAGAGACACAGGAGTGTGCCTCACATGCCGGTAAATGACACGGGAGGAGCGACGCTGCTTGATGAGCTGGGAGTGACACCGTTTCATGATCGTGAACAGGTTTGGCCAAAGCTGTAGCTCAGTATGCTATCAATAAAAGAATAATCACAATAGGAGCTCGCTGAAAGTGATGGAAGCGTGCTTTGTGTTTCACTTTGGGAGGTATTGTCAAACTAACACATTCCAGTGTTTGGAAGTCAGACCTGTCAGAAATATTGATGGATCAGTCCGAATTCATTTCTTTTGGTGATTTATTTCACCGAGCATCCAACGCTGCAGATAAGCCATCATCTTGTGTCCATCACATGAATTAAGGATACATTCGTTTGATGTACCAAGGACAGTCCTGGCCGCGTGTGTATATATTCATCAGTGTTTATTTGCTGTAGTCGATATGTGTCTCACCGCCATGTGAAGGGTGTTTGAGGAGAGTTCTTGCTGCAGATCAAAACGGTAGGAAATCAAAACGCTTCCTCAGCATGTTCCCTGGCTACTGACTTTGAAGGAGATTGGCCCTCTCGCTGCGCACACAGAGGCACCTCAGTTTCCAAACAACAAGAACACAGTTTGATTGCATCCAGCACTGTGACAATTGGCTGAATGAAAGCCAGGCGCAGTTTAGTTATGTAAGAGAACAAGGACTGCTGCAGCTTTTTACCCCCTCACTTCCCCCTCCTGCTGAGGCCGTCTCAATACTCCCCACTTTCTTTTTTTTTTTGTTTCTTCTTGCATCCTGGCACACATGTTGCTACGTCTCCTCGCCCTTCTCACTTTGTGTTGGAGTTAACGGCTGCTCCAGTGTTTCCCATCTGCTCATGTGAAGTGACAGCTTCGTGTCTGAACAGAGATTCTTCCCGATGCTCCCTTTGATACAGTGGCTGTTTGTGTGCAGACGCCGGCACGTTAATGAATGGCAATCGCAGAGGAAACATGCAGGAGCAACAGGGTTCCTACGCATTGATTGAAATGACTTTGACCGCTCTCAGTGATAGGTCTGCAAACAAGCAGAGGAGCCTAGAAAATGAAAATGTGAATTGAAGTATCGGACGTTAAACCGAACACTGGATCCATTGTTCTCTCCCACAGGTCGCCTTTTCCTTAAAAGGCCTAATTATGTTTGTGCGGCTGTTAGCTTGTTTGTGTAACACGCTTCTTTTTCTATGTCTTTTTCACAGCAATGCACCTTTTCGGCCTCAACTGGCAGCTCCAGGAGGTGGACAACCAGCAGGCTTTTGAAAATGGAGGGGCTGGAAAGACGGGTCCCACTCAGTCGGGTGTAGTGACAGCTTTGGCTGCGGATGGTGAGCGACCAGCAGTGTGACGTCTGAAACGCCCGCTAATTAACATTCCAGCTAGGATTTGGAATAGAAGCCATGGTTTGCCAATTAGAGCGACCACAACTGAGAATTTACTTCAAACGACCTTCACCACAAAGGTCATACATTCATAAAAAATATAATAACAATAATAATGAATGTTTAAAATATGATTATGATAGAACTTTGTATGATTATATATTAGTCATGTAAAAAAATATATAATGATTTAGTATCAATCGATTTTAGATTGCAAAATATTTTCTTGAATGTTGAACATTTCCTTCAGGAATTAATAAAAACAATCATTAAATCAGCAAATTGACAGCTGTATCACTTTGCTTCTGACATGACATTTTTCCAGGAACAAAGCTAATGAGGTTCATGAAACAGACAATGTCCTGATTAAATGAAACACAGGTTTGAAGGGTGATGAAGACAAATTGCAAAGGCAAAACATCTGGCCCCATGGATGGCACAGTGGAAAAGTGGATTGTTTGCTGCTCTTTTTTCCGACAGCTTTTTTTGGTCTTTATTGAGATCTTTCACCTTCTGAATGTTAATTGGCTGATTCCCCACAGATTTTCACTGCCTAATTATAATCTCAGAACATTTTCTATTCATCAACAAGCTGGGAGGCCATCTCAGTTCACCTTTACAGCAAAAGCCACCAAATTAATCTATACACACACAAACACCGCAGTATTTAGCATGCACAAAAGCTCTCTTTAAAGTTGGCTCGATTTAAATCCTCATAAGTACTGCTAATTAAGATGGTATGTGTCCGATTTCCAGCGGTTTAAAGTCAATCAATAGCTGCCTGTTATTCTCCCTCGGGGAACAGTCGTCACTTTGACAGGAACGGGTCTCGTTGCCACACACAGCACTGGTATGCAAATGCTGCATGTCTGCTGCAAACAGATACACATAGACTGAGCTGGAAAACTCCCCGCACGCTGAAAGCTTTCTTTTTTTAAGAGCAAAGGTTGAATTGCTATAGTGTTGTAGGACAACTGTGTAACATCCATCCGACAAGTTGTCATTGACACAGTCCATTAAAGAGCGGCGGCCATGTTCCCTCTGCAGCAGCTTGCGGGGACGCTGAAATCGCTTTTCTCTTCTGAGCGATGACTCGTATTGAAAAGTACAGTTTATTATGAAAGCATGACTCACATTAAAAGTGGTCGTTGCTCCGTCTCTGGCTATGTAAGGACACAGTTTAGGAACATCATTTGCCAATTGTTTTGATTTGATGTTATTGCGCTGGCAAGGTAGCACTCAGTTTATCTGACAGAGTCCATTTAGATTCATCTGATATGAAGCCTTTTCTCCGTGAGTCACCAGGACTACAGAAAAAAAACATGAGAGATGTGGCCTTTTACAGCCTTATAAAAAGCCAATTATATCTGTTCTTCTTTTTTTCCTGAGTTCAGTGAGCAGTGCATCATGGCCAAAGGGAACCATAACTTTTAATCCTGTGTTGCTCTGCCAGTGCTCATTTAGAAAGGATATGGTCGTCTTATTAAGTCTCCGCTTGAATAATGGAACGCGATTACACAGGAAAGCATAAAAGACATCAGCATTTACTGATACCATGAGATCAAAGCTTTACACAGCAGGCAGATGTGAGTGTGGATGTTTTATCCAATGGCTGCAGCGACACCACGACCTCACCTGGCCCGTGTCTTCGTCTTCTAGGGAGGACTGTCAATCTTCAGCAGGAGAACAACTCCATCGATAGCGGACAAATCGACATCGGCAAGAGGGCTGGTCAAAGCGTCCCCCCGGGTGTGTTCTGGCGTTCCCAACTCAGCGTGGAGCTACCAGGCTTCCTCAAGTTCAACATTTCGGTACAGAAGAACGCACTGATCGGGGTCTACGGCCGCAAAGGTCTGGCACCATCTCACACGCAGGTGAGACGCTTCTTCAAACATGAGACAATGTTATAGATACGTTGATTCATCTCCAGGAGTGATTGCGTTTTATATGTATTATCCCAATGAATGTGTGCTGCTATCAGATCAAACCGTTTTCATCTCTTCAACTGATGTTTCAGTCTATCACCAGTCTGTCCTGCCCAACTTGATATAATTACTCATTAATTTTGCCTAATGAGATTTCTTGTGAAAGTGTCTGATATGGTGCATGTTTGAATTAGAAACAGGCTGTGGTGTCGCGTCACATTTTCTCTGGGGTTCAGCGAGCGTGCACGTCTCACGCGTCCACGCAAGTCTGCCATTTGCAAAAGCGTTTCCAAAAAAAAAACAAAAAACGTCTGACGTGTCACTTGAATGACATTTGTGCACATCCAAACGTCGGATGTCTGGTGATGGAAGCACTCAGACACAAAGGGTCTTTTCCACCGCACTAGACTGCGATAGCTCTCAGCATCACCTTCTTGACATTCTCTCTTAGTAAAGATGGGCTTCGCTCAAGTAGAGACAGTTACGGCCACACTCAGTGATGGAAGAGAACCGTGCCAGTGACAGGTGAGCTGGATTGCACTCTCAAGGTGAAAAAAACAAAAAAAAAGAATCCCAACAAAACAGAAAAGACCAAAGCCCACTAATTAACAAGATGCTTCTTTATGCCTCAGCCAATTGTTGCACAGACACTCGTGCCTGTCAATGCTGGACACTGTGTCCATTGTGGCCGCCTCCGAATTACATTCTGTTCAGGTACCAGAGGCACAAATCAATGCATTTACTTAACTGAGCATGAAAGAACCCGGTGAGAGATATTGACTGTCCTACTCCCAGCTTAGAAGACAAGACAACATTTAAGTGCAACTGCCTTTTCACCTTTCTCAAATATAGACTTTGTCAATCTGCTATTGAATCTCTGTCTGTGCTGATACAGACCAAACCAGTAGAAACAAACTTTTGCCCTGTTTTTTTTTGGTTTCCTCAGGAATTTGTCTGTGCATAGAAGTTCACTCAATCTAATAGAATGAGAATTTACATGCTCTGGGTGTTTCCTCCGTCGTCCGCGGGGGCATCTGGGGGTCTCTCTCCACGCTTCGTCTTGTCATTCACTGCTTTTGTTGGATTGAGATGAGTTGAGGGGCTTTCACTGGGGCTAATCGAGATGTATGCACTCGGCCAGGAGGTTTAATGCTTATTACGTCTCCCTCAAGCCAACAACACAAAGAAGTCAACTTCCACCAGGTTAATGCTCCCCCCACGCCTCCCGCTAGACTCAAAGGGTTTTAAATCACATTGTTGACTTCACCTGCCCTGTGCTTAATGCCCTCTTTCCTTTGGTTTGCAAGTCCATGGAAAGGTTCCTGAGGCCAGTGCTTGTCACATTCCTGACCATTGAACCCTGCTTTAATCTATTTTTTGCCTCTTCCTTTCAGCCATTTTCAAGTGCTCCTACATGTAGGGAGGTCGTGCTCGTACTAATTTAAAGGGGCATTTATTATTCTCCACCAGGGGGCAGAGAAAGTAAATAACAACGTGACAGACGAGTGAACTCTCCATCCTATAAATGAGTTTTGCTGGCTGCTGGCTGTGGATCGGAACATGTTTGCAGGGTTCATAAATTCTCATGTCCACGCTGAACTCTGGCACTGGCAACTTTGCTTTGCAGAAAAAGCATGTAGTCTATTAAGGAAATAAAGACATCTTTCCATTTTCAAACATTTTCCTCATATGATGATAGTCGGCCAAATATTTACTCTCATTTTAGATCCAGAGAAGAAGATTTCGCTGCTTAGGTGCCAAAGTTACATGCGTTGCTGTTCCTGGAAACAGATTTGATCAGAATCGATGAAAGAGCTAAATGAACCAAAAGATTGCTGCAGATTTGGCCCAAGACCAGTGTCATTTTCTTGTATTGAATCTAACGTGGGTTCATTTACTCATTTGGCAGAGACTTTTACACAAAGCACCTAAGAATGAGCTTGAGTACAATAAAAGACCCCAGAGTTAAGTCTAATTCTCTTCTATCTACTCCATCAGATAAAGAGAGATCAAGTGAGCCCAGAAAGTCGAGAGATGACAAAAGATGTTAGGCGCTTGCAAAATGTATTATATTTACCTCCACCAAAGAGGTTATGAATGGATTTCAATGAAATGTTCAGTATATGGACCAGAACAAGATGATCAAATGTTGGCGGTGTTCTGGAACCTTCTGGATCCAGGAATCTGTTGAATGATTCTTCCTCCTTGTCAGATAGGGACATTGTCAGCATCTGCACAATAGCAGCAGTGGACTGTCTCTGTGGTACAGTGGTTAGTGAGTCTGTGTTGACTGAAAGGTCCGGGGGTTGTAACCCAACTAGAAGAAAAACTAGGCCAGAGGTAATTATGTGTGACAATGTGTCTAATGACTTCTGTTGTAATGATTTTAATCAACATTTGACGATTAAAGACAAAGTAATGTTTGGGAGATCAATGAATTTATTACAGTAGATATATCGAGTGGAAATGAGCTGATTGGTGGAGGTCTGAGCTCTCCGAGTGCTTTTGTAGTTATTTATGTTTCTGCTGCGCCTTCAGTTACTTTCCTGGTTTGTATATTCTGCGTTTGTCGTCTGATCGCCCATGTGGTTTCTGTGAATTACTGGATTTCACAACAAACTGTCTCATGTCTTCTGTGGGAAGAACCTTCTTCTTGTGGCATGTTTGGTTTTCTGTTTTCTCCGTGTGAGGTTTCCCAAACCCGACACAGTGTTATGATTGGATTCAAATCCAATCCCTTCGAAAACAATTACAGCAGCGATGATCTGTGTGCACACCGCAGGCTGCAGGCTGTGTGCGCTCCAGCCGGGTGTGCCGTGGGAAGGCTGTATCTGTGGAGCGAACTGACAACCTTCTTCAGCCAGGGGATCCACTTTCTGTGCCATGCTGCATCCTTCAGCCTGGTTCAGAGATCGCTGCGATGTGTTACACCAGAGGTTTTCCGAGCCGAGGCTTGTTTGAAGGGAGGCCCGTACTTCTTTGAAAACCCCTGTGTTGCACTATTTTCTGCCGCAGTGCTCCGTACCCTGCAGCTGATGTCAAAATGAAGTTCAGGTGTTGAGCAGGTGCTGTGAGAGCGGAGGCGCCACTTCATTTCGCTTGGCAGGAATGTTTCATTACTACTTGTTTATCGTGTAAATCAATGTTTGTTTGGAAAAAAAAAACAACAACAACAGAAAAAATATATATAGAGAGCGAGAGAGAGACTGCTGTGCTGCATTCCCTGCCTGGAAGAAGTAGAAATGCCAGAGGCTTGTGCTGTGTCTTTTGTTATATTTAACCATGGTGTCTACACTCTGCACTGTGCATCTGATGGCTACAAGTGGTAAATCCTGTGAACAACAAGGAAGGAAACTTATGCAAGGAAAAAAAAAAACATATTCATTTAAATCGAATTCATCATCATCT
>JBBMJM010132880.1:0-12344 GCA_037832705.1 Centriscus cristatus
ACACACACACACACATCCTCCCCTCTTGTTTTCAGCTTTGTGAAATCACTGTCGGGGATAGCCCAGACAACCTCCAGTAAGTTGTTATCCTAAGGTGTGCGTGTGTGTAATTTATACAGTATATGGGAGAATATGTCAGTTGTACTCACAAAAAGTCACAAAAGAAACGTGAACTCTTGGTGTTTGTCGACTTGCTGAGTCTTCCCACCGAAATGCCAGATTTGTGTCATCCAGTCCGATCTGAGAATTTGTGGTTTCACTTTTTTTTCTTCTTCTTTTTTTTTTTTTTCAGGGGAAGTAAAGGAGCTTTATAACAGGTTCACTTGTACAAGAAACAAAAGCTAGCAAAGAGTGAAAAGCGAGAGAGGGAGAAAGGATGCAAAGAGGGGGCGGGGGGGCCTTTGAATCAGTGATCGATGAGGTGGCTTTATATGACTTCAAAGCCCTCTAGAGCCGTTCAGGCCAAGATTTGGCCGTCGTTTTGCTCTTTCAGTGGTTTTAGCAAAGCACATGATGTGCCTCCATCCTCGCTGGAAGCCTACCCCTGCTGCGGCAAACAAAAAGATTGAAACAATGCTACTCTCTCTCACTTTGCCGCAACGTGTCAATGGCCATTTTCCCCCATTCTATACATCCCCCCCCCACCCTTCCTTTTTAGCATTCATTTTTAATGGTCGCCCTGTTTTGCACCCGGTACCCAGTCGTCCAAAGCAAAAGAACTCCCCCCTCCATCTTCCCTTTTCATTCTTTTGTGATGAGATGCGTGCCAGGAATAACTATTGGTACTCATATCAGAGGTCATGTAAACTCTGTCTTTAGAATTTGTGGTTTGGGCTTTTTTTCCTCTTTAGGTCTGAGTGATGTGGAACATTGTGACTCAATGTATGACTAATTTAGAGAAGGAAGCTAACTTGCATTGTATCAGCCATCAGATCAAATGAAAATGAAAAAGACACCTTAGACCTTACACACACACTCTTCCCGTTACATCGCACACATTCATGTGAATTTCTGACCTTTGTGTTTAGTTTGAATGTCCAATATTGCATCACCTGATAGAAGGAGCATCATCAGGAGCGTGTGACTGTCATCACAGCCGGTGTCTGTTTGTAACCCCTGTGTCCTCCAAATCATACACCGATTCCTCGCTCCTGTTCTCCAAGTCCTTCTCGCATCACTCCTTCTACCAACATCACGTCTGTGATGCATTTGCATTGTTTACTGAAATGCTCACATGCAGACTGTTAAAGTAAATACCAGTCTTAACACACTCATGAACCCGGACGCTTCAAGGTCCTTCAAGGCCCTTTTATTTGTTTAGATCTCTGATTACTCACCCCAAAGAATGTGTGTCACTATTTTCTTATTGGGTGATTCACCAATTCGAGGAACGACCGTTCAACATCCTGGGTGCGGCGTTGCACGGCAAACAAGCCTGAATCATTCTGAAGTTTAGACAATGGTGTATGGATTGTTCATTGAGAAATAGGAATGCCATCCTTCCTCCTGTGGAGTAAAAGCCATAGGAAGATGATCAGTGTAGTATTTTGAAGGAGAAGGGTTGATGAAGTGGTTGCATGCGTGTTAGTGCTAGCATGAGTTGTCGTGTTGAAATGTGAATAATATTATTCAAATTTGAATTTAAAGGCAATAAATCACAGTAAAAACCCAAACCCAAAGGAATAATGAAATGAACAAGTTACTGTAAAATATGTCATTCATCCATTAAAGGTGCTCAGTGTGTTTTTCCTACCTCAGATCTTCTAGCTGTGTCGTGACACAAGTGAATCAGTTACCCTTCTGGGAACAACCTGCCCTCCAGCTCTTTTTGAGGGAGCACAGATTCGTATTTTGGGCCGGAGCCGTTGGGTGATGAACAGACATTCTTGTCAGACACCAGTAGCACCCAGCGAAGGGATCAGAGATGTTATACGTTGAGCTGTCTTGCTTGTTGTTATAACCCTGACAGCAGCATTCTCCGCGAGCTGTCTCATCCATGTCTCCAGGGAGGAGATCGATAGTAGAAGATGCCAGAAGATTAGGAAAAAAAAACACAATCTGGGAACGCAGACAGTAGAGACGATTGGTCTGATCCACAGACACAGGAATTGTGAATGAAAGTGATTTTGAGAGTGTGGGAAAGTGGAAGTGATTTGTTCTATGAGAAGAAGCAGATGTCTGAACAATTTGGATAGTTGGTAGATGCTTATTTTCTTAAACATTTAACGATATGATGAGATCTTACCTGATGAACTTTAGCCAAGCTTCTGTGTAGATCATCATTCCAGTCTAATGTATTATGTAACTTAACAAAAAAGGTACAGTTTTTTTTTTTTTAAAGGTATCTCAACATCACCACACCATTATGAGCAGTCAACACGGCCACATCCAGAAGCATGTCCATGATTTTTTGAGCAGATCTCCCTAAGGTTTTTTTTTTTTGTTTTTTTTTTAGAATAGAGCTTGAGTTAAAGCTTGAGTTTCCAGAGCTGTAGTGGAAAATGAGCACTTAAACCGAAAAAAAAGGGGGGGGACCACACAAGATCTGTAGCGGTATTAAACTTTCCCACTAAAAGTTTATTGACTTAATTTGGGTGCTACATCACAATGCTCAGCCCGGTATGCCCCCTCACCCTCTCCCCCACAAAAATAGAAACCAGTGTTGTAGGTTTAACATGGGACCTCATAATGAAACCAGCTCCCTGAAGAAACAAAATCCTGTGCAGGGAAATGCTAGCAGGGAATCCTCAGGATGTTTCAATGAGTAAAGGGGTTTCCCATAATTCAGGAAGGAAAGGAGCTGATGCATTGCAGGCCTGCCCTTCTGTCTGGCTGCTGTATTTCTCTTGCCCTCCAAAACTTTAATGGGCCACTGAGGCCTCCCAGTCAACAACTTTGAGCTGATTTTAAATGACATAATTCCTTTGTTTCTCTTCACATTGGACAATGCGTTGCTCTGTCAGACCGTTGCCGCTGCAGGCCCGTTAATAAATCTCTAGCCATGGACGCTGTGGTGCTGCCTCCTCGTTCTCAAGTCGGGCTGCCTACATGGGGGATTTATGCTCGGCGGAAAAGCTAGTAGGCTAATTTGATGCGGCTAATGGTGGGATAGCAAAAACGTCTGGGAATCACCCATCGCTTCCGGATGGCGGTCAGGGCAACACGCCGCTATAATTAGACAGTGAACCCTTGATGGGTGTGATCCTATATGACCACATCGGTCAGACTGAACGGTCGAAACATAACCAACGATGTCACTTATCACACAAGGACATCAGCGTCAGCTCCCGAACCAAGCTGGAAATCCCTGGTCATCTTTTGCTTGATGGAGTCTTCCTGACAAAGAATCAAAGAAGAATAGGGAGGTGGGACCAAGTCCGCAAATGTGTTGTAGTGATTCAAGGTCATGTAAGAAATGTAACGTTTCTATGCGCATACTTTACATGTTCATGGAGAAATTACCCATAATTCCGGAGGATTGTTAGGAGATCACAAAACCCTCTGCACTTCTGATGACTAAATAACTGCTTACTTTCCCAGGGTAGTTATGGAAAGCCCTTTGTTCTCTGGCAATGAAGGCGGAAAGTTGGACAGACGCTGAGTTTGTGATGAACAACGCAGCCCCAGGCTAAAGACAAGAGTTGTTTTTTGGGGTTGGGGGGTGTTTATGATTCACTCCTGCAATAGATTTACCCCCTCACCCCCACCGCGCCCCCCCTTCCCATTTTTCTTTGAGTGCACTTCCTGTTTGTTGAATAGCGTGTGGCGGTGTGAATTAATCAATTATCACATCACAGCATTCACTGAAAACTATTCACACAGTTACACAAATTTGCTAAAGTCATGCGATGGAGTTAGATCAATTTTTTTTTTTTTTTTTGGTTATGCATCACAATTCGGCTCTGCAAACCAAAACCTTGGCTTCACACTCCTTCAAGTTTTCACAAGCCAGACCGTTTGCATAGTTTATTTATTTATTTATATTTATAGGTTTTTATGATTAAAACCTCATGAAGCCACCATGTAAGGAATAAAGATTGATACTGCCACCAGGCTGAAAAAGTAAACGTCATAGAAATCGGAGCTTTCTCACTTTGTGAAGTTTTTTTTTCTTTTTCTTTTTTAAAACTCCCCTCTAACATGGAACTCTCTTTAAAAAGTTGAGGGAGCGTGGGAGAGAGACCGATGCAATTAACTGATCCTGAATACAATAATGAACACCGCTGTTACTGTTTGGAAACCCCAAATCATGGAAAGGCAATTAAACTCATAAGCATGTGTAAAGGAACATATTCCAATTGCTTTGTTAAAAACTCCTGTGCATAAACAAATGGCTTTTACATCTGAGGTGGGATGTGGAGGATTGGGTGAGGGGGGTGGGGGTTGACTTTGGACTTCAGCTCAGATGCTTGTGAAAAGACTTTGACCCATTTACACAGACACGTCTTTGCCAAACAGAAGTTTGAGATCTAGAGAAATCTCCTCGAAGTAAACACCTTCAACTGCAATTAGTGATGTAGTTTGTAAATGTTCATTGTTCTATGACACAGGCGACAATTGAAAATGGTCCCGGGAGTTTCTCCTCTCAGCCTTATACACAAGGAGTCCGTTTTGTGAAACCTATTTTGAAGACACTCTTATGACTCAGACTACGTTGTGTTTGGCTGTACGATCTGCCGGTGGCGTCCTGGAGGTATTAGAATTAGGGAACGAGGGGAACTGTGCAGCCCAGCCTGTCACTTCACGAGGCCACTGGCCAGTGTGGGAGCTGTTCTTCAGCACCAGTGCACCAGTCCGCTTTGTGTACAAACAACACAAATTTAATTACGCCAAAAAGGAGACCCTAAAAAACCTTAAAGACGTCTTTGACAGTTAAGGATTAATGACGTGTTTGATTTTGACATAATTTTGCAGAACTTCCTTTGATTATTACCTCCGCCTAGGACGTGAGGAGCAACTTTACTGGAAATACTACTGATGTGATTCTTATGAAAATACCACCAGAGCTGTCCACAGAAGAACCCATTGGATTTCGGAGGAGGCCTGCGTACTTTCTGAGTGTTATTGTTCAACCAAAAAACTCAAACCAGCAAACACTTGGGCTCAATGGTAAAACTATTTAAACCAGTTGCGTTATGTATGTGATGAATTCCTTTACTTATTACCTACACCTAAACCTCACCAGGTAGCTACAAATACATGTAAATAACATAAGACAGGAACTTTATGAATCCTTTTGGGGACCCCAGAGGTGAAGGGGGAAAACGACTTGTTGCTCTTTATGCTAAAAAGCCGTTCACCGGGTTGTTGTTGACTCCAGCATCATTCAGAAATCGCCGATCTGCTTCCATGTCCTCAGTTTGAACTGTTGTGTTTGCAGCTGACAGGATAACAGAGTCATAACAATATCCACTGACTAAACTAAGATCCGTCATTCTGTCAAGCAGCAACAGAGTAATGCAGCCGCTCAATTTGCCTTCAGTCAGTCTCGCCAAAGGGAAACGATTCCCTCACCCGGCCACTTTGAAATCTACTTCAATCTATCAAACCGGGGGTCCAAAGGAAACAGGTTTAATCTTTTGATTTAAGTGCAACTCACTGAGAATGAAGCTCTTTTTAAAGTACGGCTTGGCAGCGTGACTCCTTAAGATCAAACTGTTGCTGTGGTCAAAATAGTGACATCACCAATTTAAAATTGTTTAAATTGATTTTCGGAAGACAGGAATATGGAAAAGACTCAAGGTCGACTTCTTTGGTTTCCAATTACCGCGACCTTTTCCAAAAAGTGACGTCTCAAAAGACGAATCGACGATATATTCCTCCGTTGGAGTGACCCCCCTCCCAAAATATAATTCACTTACCATGTTGTTGTTTACTGCTGTTGTCATCCAACGTGCCCCTAAGAGCACACGACAAGCTGAGCGAGGGATAGATTAGAGTGGGAGTGGATCCATTTTGGCAGTGACCCTCACAGTTTAGACATGTAGGACAAAATCAGCGTGCGCACACACATACACACACACAGTCACCATTCATTGCCCAATTCCTATTATTCAACCTTTTCATCTCATTTCTCACGCTTTCTTGTACTCTGCTACTTTTATAGTGACAGGACCAAAATGGAGACAGAAGGATAATGTTGCTTTGTTACATAAGCAGCAGCTGCCCCACACGGCACCAAAAAAACACCAACCTTTTCCCCCTGTCTTACCTAACGCACCACACAGATATTGTACCCCAATGGTGGCTGAATTCACGCGGTTTGATTTAAACGTTTAATTCGATGCATTTAAGCTTAAGCACCATTGGAGTTATTTCTCTCAAACGTGCTAATGTACAATCTAGTTGCAAAAAAAATGTTGCTGTTATAAATAAGTTGTGTTTTATTCATACGACAAGTTGAAGGAATGAAATACTCGACCGCAGGTCTTGAAGTGATGTCACGTGTAGTGCACGCAGCGTTATTGTACGTCTGTTATGTAAAAGTCAAAAGGGATCGGGATGAAAAATGACCGGACATATGCTGGATTTGCAGGACTCACTTTCCCAGGGTGAGAAAAGCAGTCTGTATTTTGAATTACTGCATTACTCAAGTCCTCCACCGATATAATTGGCCTCAACCTGCACATGGAAGGACCTGCCCTTCTCCGGGCCATGACCAATCTCCTGCACAGATCAATCAAAGCTGTTCAACACTGGCCCTTTCAGGACCAGGCCCAGTCTGGACTGATGAATGACCTTGGCTTTCTACAGTGAACCCCCCCCCCACCACCACCACCACCCTACGCATTCACACAAACCTGGTATGAACTTGCGGCAGGACAATCATACCAGCCTGACAAATACCTGCAGCCGACGGGCTCTTTGGTGGAGAGCTTGTATTCTTGTCTGAAGAATACACACACCTCAGTATGAGCAGCCCCGATGGAAATCAAACATTCTCCCATTTAAACAAAAAAGCTGGAATCAAAGTGTTGGTACAGGCAGGTTTGAGAGCAGCACCGTAGGTAATGTCCATCACCAACATGACCGACTACATTCATCCTTCAGGAATGACCTAAATGACTCACAGCCCTTTTGTTTTATTTATCCAATTGCAGTATTAACCCTGTAAAACAAAAACGTTTCACAAATGCTTTAATCTCACGGTGGGAGGGTCCGAAGTTTATGAATGACTTTGACATGTTGAACGGCGTGCGTGTCCTACGCCACTGTACGGCATGTACAGATGTTCACCTCTGTGCTATAAGCAAAGACAAACACACGTGTCCCATCATGCCTCTCACACTCAGGTCAAAGGTTAGCGTCTATTTTGTTTTGACGTCATTTAAAGAACGTTTGGAGGATGTTGTACCTGTGTTACGTTCTCTGATACATCTTGGGGAAATGTTTTTGACTGACAGGCTGATTATTGTCAGAAAGTCTTTGTTTTGCTTGGTCTTTTATTCATAAATGAAACATTTTTGTTAAATTCATCCATGCATAGTTATTTTTCTCGATTGCTGTGATGTTAACATAGAATTCCTATACACACAAGTGAAATAATTCTAATAAAAATAAATATAAATAATTAGTTACTCACCCAAATCATCAGGCTGAACAGACACAATGCAATGTTATATTTTTTAAAACAAAAAATAAATATTTGATTTCACCTTTACACATATGACAATGTGATTGTCTCACAAATTTGATATTAAAAACGTGACAAAGAAGTGTATTAAATAATCAAATATTTCGACCTTCATAGACATGAGTTGTTGTAATTGTTGTCTGTCTCTGTGGAAGCTGACGGCAGAACTGAATTAACACGTCCATCCCTTTCATCCTCCCATACACTCACTCTCACTCTGCATCAGCCCCCGTTCTCTCTCTGTTTGCTCTTTCACTTTCATTCTTTGCCAGTCTTTCATGCTTTTTCCGCCTCCTGCTCTCTTTATTATCTCTGTCTCTCTCATTCTGCTTTCCCCTTTCTCACTCTCGCTGTGAACTGCCTTTCCCATGTGCTGCAGGCGTGGTTATATCCAAAGCCAGGAGGGAATTACTGAGAAAACATCTCTGGTTACCGCTGTCTCTGTGGCTATGCTCTTTTACCAATTTTTACAACTGCTGTGTTTGAAGTCATGAATGAAAAATGACAATAGTTCTGACCTAAAAAAAAGAACAAAAAAACCCCCAGATTGATAATGATATCTGCACAACGGGTCTGCCCTCCAGAGACCTAAGGCTTTGTAGTATTTATTTAACATAGAGGATATTGACTTTAAATGTAGCCGGCTTTCAATATATAACGCCACATAGCGAACACCCACCCACCAACCCAACTCACTCAACAGTTTCTTAGAAGAAGTCCCAACAGAACTACTTTTTGTGATGTTACTCAGGAAACCAGCAGCCGCAGAGGAATATTAAGCCGCATTGATGTTGGCAAGTGAAAGCTGAGCTCATCACGGTTTTGAAAATGTAATTAAATTCTCTGAATAGCAAACATCACCGTAAAGCTCTTCCGCTGCTTCATCCTCCGACGTTTCTCGGGTCCGGTCTTACAAACATACATACCGAGCTGCCAGGACCTTAGAGGTCTGCGCAGGGCTTTCTGGAGGATAAATTACACATAAATAATTTTGTTTGTTTGTTGTTTTGTTTTCCACGGTAGCACATGTAATCTGTCACAAAGCTTAAAAGAAAATTTGAAGGGAGGAGGGGTACTCAAGTAAGTCTATATTCAGGCAGTTGTGACTGAGAAAGTGAGGAAAAGTCTTTAAAACACAAGTAAGTGGGGAAGTTACAAATTTTAACTTGTCTGGGAAATGATTTACAAATGATACAAGTTAAAGCAAAAAAAAAGTCGTAGTCTTGACTATATACAGGCGGAAGAACTGCCGGTTGAAAGTCTGTACAATGTCTGCTGCTGAGATTGGCCTTGAGCAAGGCACTTACACTCCAACTGCACGGAGAAGAAACATTGTGACAAGAGGATTTCTGGTTTGTGTCCCTGTACCAGCTGGGAAACTGTCTGGGCAGAATGAGTAACACGCTTTGCTCCGTTTCAAACCACAGCGAAAGGTGCCGCTAAGCAAGGCACTGTTCTATGATTTTTGGGGGCGAGTGTGGAAACAGAAAAAGAAAGTTGCTAAAATAAATAAATCAGAAATACATTTTTGATTTCTTAAAAGTGTGTTACTGTGAAAAAAAAAAAAAAAGTTTGTTGGAAAGTAAAAGAACCTCGTACCTCTCTTAAAGTCACCAACAGACTGTGAAAACATTTGTCAACATCTGCTAAAAAAAAAAAAAAAGTGATGACAGCTGTGCCAGTGTTCTGTCTTTAACTGTTGTTTTTGCCCCGTGATGAAGTTTTCCATCTACAGAAAAGAAAAAAAAAGAAAAGCACCAAGGCTGGTGACAGTGTAAGAGGACAAAAAATAACCATCTCGATCATGTTCAAACCATCATGTGCCCCTCCGGCCTCGTTTGATGTCAGACAAAAGGGACAGAAACCCCCCACAGAAACAGTCTTTCCATATAAACGTGCAGTGGAAATAACACTAAAACCAGTGTAAGAGTGAGCAGATGTGCCCGGCACAGAGATGACACCATGTCGTTTTGTCTCTCTGTAAAAGCCACATGTGTCTGATGTCGGGGACATGTAAAACATCTATCGACACTTGAGGAACGGTGGTGACAAGCCTTGTGGTGCTGAAGCTGTCGGGTGGGTTGCTTTTTGGGTTTTTTTCCCCTCCCCTCTTGCTAAGTAAGGAGTGCCACTCCTGCCACCTTCTGGACCTCTGAGGGACATCTAGTCACCTAGTCACCTTCTCTATGAACAGTTTTGTGGGAGACGGCGAATGCCTGTGAAGAAATAAAAAGGGAATCTCACTCAGAGTTTTATGATGGTGGTGACATCCTGAGTTCGTGTTCATATATTCAATGTCAGCAGTTGGAGACATGTTACCGGGGCGGACGGGGCAAACACCAGACTTTGGTGTAGCAGCTGAGACCATAAATGCTGTTCCTGAGAAATATTGACTGCACAATGTACCAAAAACACATTTACTGTGAATTGTACTCTTCCGAATTGAGCACATGACCAATAATACTGATCCTGATTTGTTATTTATCGCATCAATTGTGAGTCTGTCTGTTCCAGCGACAGGGATCCCACTTTCTGTGGCCTCCTCCTGAGGTTTGTACCATCAAAGTTAAAAGGTTTTTTGGGCAGTTTTTCCTCACCCTGATTGAGGGTCTTGAGGACACTGTGTGCCGACTGTAAAGCCGATGTGATTTGTGATGTTGGCCTGTGCGAATACAACGGAATTGAATTGAAATGATTATAGATGGGGAAAGATCATAGTTGGGGTTAGAATATAGTCACGTGGCAGCTGGAGCAGTTGTGTTTCGTAATGACATTTATGGCTTTACACTGGAGTTCGACGACTCTGAGGCAGGTCAGGTGAGGTAGTTTCCCCCAGGTCGTCCTCGTGATTCACCGCAGGTCATCAGAGGTGAAACTCGCCCCTTCACCGTGAACGAACGCGATCCATCTGATACCGTGAGCCAGTTCTGACCCCCCTGGTTTTACCCTCCACATTGAGCCGCTTTAAACACGATAAATCTTCCAACTTCATGACGACCGATCCGGAAAATGGTGGTTCTATAAACTGCGCGAGTTAAACAGTAAGTAGAACAGCTTTATACGGTCAGGATGGGTCCTCACTGACCCATATTCCCGAGCCAGGAAATGAGTCATAACCACCAACTCTCCCACAGTCGACCGTATCCAACACAGGTTAGTCGGACAGCGCCGACTGGTCATTGTTCGGTGGGAGCCTCTGCTGATTCCCTGGTGAGCAGCACCCAGCGATTCCTAGAAACCTCGAGGCTCATATGAACTATGTCCGTTCTGAAAAAAAGAAGCAAGGATGGTGAAAACATACCTCAGGAAAAAGAGGTTTTACCAAAGAGAGAGCAGTGAACACAGACTCACCCCGCACGCCCCCCTCGCTTTCTTTCCCTGCAGGTTTGGAGGGAATGTTGAATGCACTTCCTTAAGTATTTATTACAGCCTCCGTTTTTGATGGCTGGGGTCATGTAGCCTGCTGTCTATTTACCCGAGAGGTCATTTAGAACATTAGGCCTAGTTTCAGGGCCAGGCGAGGAGAGGAAAGAAATCTAAGATGCAGGAACTAAATTGGTAGCAAATGTATAGCCTCCAACTTTCTCCTTGGCCCTAAGGCGTTTTTCAAGTGCTCGTCTCGCTGTGATCCAAGGCACGGGGACGGCTTGAATCTGAAATAATATTTCAACAGTGGTTACAGACGCAAAACCGGCGCCATCTCTCAGCTTGGGTTGTTCCCACCAAAGTGCAGCATCAGGGATTTTCATTTTATTTCTGGGAGGATATTCTGCTGTGGCCTTAAAGTGAAGTAAGGCAGGTTCATGACCAAAAGGTTCCCAGGGTAAACGGATAAAACGCTGACGTATGCTCTACGGTTCATCGATATCTGAGCTGCTGAGCCAAGCGTTTAACCGTACCACCAGTGGAGCTGTACACTGGATTCAGCTGGAGACCACTGTGGTTGTACTGGGCTAAATCCTGGGTTGGATGAACGTGTGAATGTGAAGAAGGGCGTTGATGGAAAAAATTGCAAGTGCGCTAAAAAATCCCAAGGAAGGAGAAGACACAAGACCTCGCTCATACACAGAGTGAAAAACATACCCGATGGTCACGGTCGGTCATTTAGGGCACACGCACATGTTTGCATCGAGGCCGGGACGCCATTCTTCTTCTTCTGTTGCAAGACTCGAACAAACAATCTCATTTTCATGCAAATCGCTCAGTGGAGTCCCATTTGCGCGCCACGTTCCTGTTCCCGCCCAGCAGACTCAATAAAAGCCAATGAGCTGGAGAAAACCTCGTTGTTGTCCTATACAAACAGCATATGGTTTACTCAGTGTGGCTGCACATGGCGGCACTCCTTCAACTTCATTTGCTCCTCGGTGTCGGCTTGTCCTCCAGCCATCTGGGCAATTATGAAGTTTCCCACTTTCCAAGTTTCTTCTGTGAACATTTGCTGAGTTGAAATCCAATTATTCATCACGTATCCATACATATCAGGGCGAGGCGACGTGGTGGAACAGCGGTTAGCTCTGTACCTCGGTTCGCCTCCTGGGATGTCTCCTGCGTGGAATTTGCATACCCTCCCCGAAGTCTGTGTGGGTTCTCTCCAGGTACTCCAAAAGCATGCTGAGGTCACTCTAAAAGACCCATAGGTGTGAGTGTGTGTGTGTGTGTGTGTGTGTGTGTGTGTGTGTGTGTGTGTGTGTGTGTGTGTGTGTGTGTGTGT
>JBBMJM010132975.1:0-12335 GCA_037832705.1 Centriscus cristatus
TGTGTGTGTGTGTGTGTGTGTGTGTGTGTGTGTGTGTGTGTGTGTCTGTGTGTGTGTCTGTGTGTGTGTCTGTGTGTTCATACATAGTGATACTGCCTCTGAAACGAGTGGCCAGGTTGAAGTTCTAGTTACCATTTTCACTTCATTTCAATCATGTATAGTTTGCCAGGTGCAGGGGTTCTGGTTCCTAGTTAGTTAGATAGATAGATAGATTTTGTTAGAATGTTTCTAGTCTAGTCTGGTCTAGTCCTCTGTGTGTTATTGTCTCTGATTCGGACCTCTACCTCGGTTGTATCTGTCGTTACCTTCCCCTTTGCCTAAAAACACAAGGTAATAAACATACACATCTATTGTACATGAGACATCTTTGTTGCGTCCCGTTTTCCCCCTTGCAGACCAAGTGGTAACATAAGTGGGGGCTCATCCAGGATTTCATCTCTGTTAAAGGACACCCAGAGCCAAACATTGTAAGTGCAAAGTCCTGCTTCTTTTCTTTCTCTTCTCCTTTTTTCTTATGGGTTTTGTTTAAAATGTCTTCTCATTATCTTTCCACTACAGTCACACCGCTGCCGGTTGAAGCCGACGGTGCATTTTAATTGCCGTGTATGAAACCTCACATGAGAGTTTCCCACGATGGAAGATGGATTGAATCAACAATCCGACGGGTTCCACTCGGTGAGGGTGAGTTTGTTCCTGACAGAACCCGTCTCTGACCATATGTCGGATGCCCACGTCAGACGTGAAAACACAGCGGGGACCCGTCTCGGAGGTGCCAGTGAGCGTGACAACCCCTGAAACTGAACGCTCTCAACGGGGGAGCTGTCGAGAGACAGTAGGTGCTGATCTGATCTCTGCCGACTGAGAGGAACAGAAAGTTTGAGCCATGTGCAGGTGGAGGTGAGATCAGGGAAAGTGATAAAATGTGATATTTATGGATTTGTCCTTCTAATTAAATGTCCCCGCTGCTTTTCTCTGCCTCTGCCGGTCTTTATCTCTAAACGTCCCTTCTCTCACTCTCTCCCCCACTATTGATCCGGTTCACCTCACCTGGTCGAGGCAGAAGGCCATCCACATGTAGCCTTGAATCTGAGCGTTCCGATTTCCTTGAGCTGCTCATGTGTAAGTAAAGAGAAGTAAAAGATGACAGGAGCGCTGCTGGTGTGCCTCGACTCTCCAGTGCTCGTGGAAAGAATTCAAAATCCATAAAAAGGAGTCCAGACACTCGCTTTAGATAAATTAGAAAGCCTGTAAGGGGCAAGAGTCACAGTGAGCAGCTCGAACTGAGCGCTGAGCAATCGCAGTGTCCACAGCTTCATTTCCCGCGGTTTCAGGTTTCAGCCGGGCGGGCTCGAATGGTGTCATTGCATATTAAGTTGTTGTCACAGTGTAAGTGGGATGGAGCGCAGGGCGGTGGGGGGAGTGGGTGTGGGTGTGTGTGTGGAGGGTGGGGGGGGCTGTCCATTCAGTCGTGTCTCTGCTTCCCGCCGCCTGCGACGTCACCGTGCATTCGATGGCACCGGTACATTCAGGTAGAAGTTCCCACTGGGACTTTGTTGGGAGCTGGTGGTCCAATATTGTGGCTGACAGACACTGGCGGAGGGAACCTGAACCCCCCCATATCACCACTGACACCTTACAAATATGGAGCAGTGGCTTATAACTGAGCAGATCCCACGAGAGTCTTTGATGTGGGGGGGGGGTAGCGGCAGGAGGAAAGTGAGGTTTAGGCAAACAGCCGTTTATTGAAATACAGAATAGAAAGGCTTTATACTCCCACCCTCAGATAAAAGGGGGGGGGGGGGGTGCGCAGCAGAGCCAGCAGAGGAAGTACATATAGATTTAAGTCGAATCAGAGCAGTGTAAGATCTCCAGGCGTCGGTGCGGACAGACATGTTGGGAATCTTTTCTGGGGGCAATAACGTTTTGTTTACATCATTAAATCCTAGAACCCGGTAGAGACTGGTATGTTTACATTATTCAAAGTAATTATATGTTGGATTATATTTATATGTAAAACATACGTACAGTCCATCTACAATCTGATGACCTTTTTTTTTAGTGTAAATATTTTAAAAGGATTTATTTATCATGTATATATTTAAACTTTGGGATATTTCTTTGTTTTGAGGGTAAACAGACCAAACTTATTACGTAAGAAATGATTCGGTTCAAGTTCTTTTACAGTCAAACATAGGGGTGTGTGTGTGTGTTGGGGGGGGGGGGGGCAGCTGCCCAGCGGAGGAGGGTGTTATATAAGCTCTTCTTTAATGAGGGCGCTTGCACAAAGATCTGGTTTGCTTACATAAATAGAACACTGCGCCTGCTCCAAGCAGCCTGGAGCTGGTCTGTGGCCCTGATGAATGAAGACCCCCCCAGACAAGTGGTCCTAGAGTTACTACCTCTCGGTGGGACTCCTGGGTGGCCGAGGCTTCTATGTACGATCAATACGCTGAAGTACATAATCCGCACTGCAGTGTATGAAATTCAGAGCGATACATTCTCGTCCCACTCCCGTCTTACACTGAAGCACATGCACCTTTTGGTCTCCGTACGCAGAAAGAAAGTTGGTACCAGCAGTTCAGCGAAGGTGGTGGATGAGACAGGTACTTTGCAGGGAAGGGGGGACTCAAAGGGGGGTCCAGGAGGCTCAGTAAAGACAAGAGAAGGATTATTTCAGTCTTTGTGGTAAGTTTGTCACCTTCCTTTCTCCCAGTTGTTGCTCGGGAGGTACAACAGGTCACCTCCACCAATTTATTATTCACATCAAAACACTGTTTCCTCAGCGATGTTTGGACAAAATAATGATGATTTTCACTTCATTAAACCCAACGTACCTGTGTCCATGTTATTTTTTTTTTTTAAACATTTCTTTGTTATATTCACCGTTACTGACACGGCAGCCAGATGTTAGATGAACAGCTGCAGGGCACAAGTTGTGACTGTTTGGGAGACATCTGATGAACCACTAGGCGTCCGGGTGTGTGCGCGATGCACCATGTGTGACACATGAAATTTCATTGCATTTGCCTGCGGCGGGAGAGAAACGAGCGCACGTCTTGACAATGATTTATCTAGGTGCTCAATTTCTTCTTACTTCCATTTCGAATGGAACTTTGAGAACTGAAATCTCAACAAATTGACCCGGCCTCCCGATCAACATTGGACATTTGTGATGGCCAAACCCTTAATGCAGCAGGTCCAGTTTACTGATTGACGTGCAGCAAAAAAAAAAAAAAAAAAAAAAAAAAGGAGCTGTTGATGACCAACAGGGAAGCCAAAGAAGTGGAAGCAATTCATTAGCTTCAGAACAGAACACATCGGGGGAGGCTCTCTGATCCATCCAGTGGGGGACTGGTCTACAAAAGGGGCAGAAGAAAACAGGTAGTACTGTACAGCTGATTTCATTAATGGTCCTTTTAAAACCCAACAGTGAACAGGAGGGAAGGCTTTTCACCGACTGCACCAGAACCACAGACAGCTTGTCCCAAACAGGGCACTTGTAATCCCCAGCTACAGCAGGAGGACAATTTTAATTAGGGTGTTTTCGAGATTTGCCTCTGAAATATCCCAGTCATGTTCCAATCGAATGCTACTGATTCGAGTTCCAGTTCCAGTTCGACTTGGGGCTAAAGATGTGAACTTGCAGGTACAACAACAGGGGGCAGCTTAGTCCAGAAAACAGAAAATGCACCGGCCGCCGACGGGACTGGACGGCAGAACGTCAAGTGGTTCGGGATTTACACGCCAGGTTGGTTGGTGGTTCCAGATAGTCTGTACTACTCTTGACTATCTCACTGGAAGCTATGATTTACATGTGGAAATATGGCAAACAAGGGTTTCCTTGGTAGGGTGGCCAGGCTTAGCCTTAGAGATGGGGTGAGGAGGACACAGATGTGTTCCCACGGCTCAACAAGACACTTCAGTGTTCCTTCCACGTCTCTATTTGTCTACTGCTCACTCTGACGATGACCTCATTCAAGTCTTCATCTGCTTAAGATGAACAGATGATCATAGTTAATGTTGTCACCAGCCGCTGTTGGCGCATTTTACATTATTTTGTGGTTCAGGCTCAGAGAGGACCCGTCTCCAGCTTTCATCAGCCCCGTTGCTCCATGAGTTTAACCCAGGGTGCCTTATCCATGGTACCACTACAACCTACGCACCTTCACCCTAACCCCTGACCGTCCAAAAGTCCAAGCCAAGCCTCTGAAGCTGGGCCTGATCCCTCTAAGTCTGCTCTTCACTGGAGGTCAAAGCAGAGTGTAGGTAAAGGTCAGTTCTGGAAAGGAAGGAATCCATTATGTCTGCAGCGTAGAGCAGTGAGACACATGGGTCCAACGGTCGACGCATGGAGGATGAGCCGCACGTGGGCGTTGTGTTTATATGTATTTGTGAGAATAGACAGTAGGGAAAATGAATTTGTGTAATTTATGGGTATAGCTTTAGATAATGAAGTTCAATTAAAGAGGAAGAAGAAAACAATCCATTGGAGGGATTACATACTGCACTTCCTTTAGCATCCTGGAACGTATTTGGATTTGCCACAGAAGTCCGACATTTGCAGCGACTCATAGGAAGTGGGATGGTTCTCCCACTTTTCAATGGCTTAAATGCATTTATTTATAAGCTAGCATTAGAATGAGGCATCACACCTAATTTCACAGTGAAATATTCATGAACGAGCTCCAGCGTGTAGCATGTTTAATGTCAGCGTGGAGTCTCCTTACTGTACCGGCGCGATGGAAGACAATCAAACTGTACGGTCAGAGGGGAAGGAAGGGAATCGGATATCATGGTGTTTGCTCAGTGAGGTGGCTGAAATTGTTCCAGCTTCTTTGTCAACATATTATTTTCTCGACAATGGCTTAAATTGCAGATGGAGAAGAGAGAGATCTCCTGTTATTGTCCTTGCTAGCAGATGTGCCAGGATGTAATTTGGGCCAATCTATCAGAGAGCAGTAATGATGTCTAATGTTAGAGCCCTCTGCGTCCTAATGACACCTCAGCTGTCCCATCGCCAAACCCACTCGTTCCAGCCAGAGAATCCTGCTGGGCAACGTGCAGCTGGGACTTGACATTTGACTTTAGCAGAGACAGCCCTCTTCATCATACTATAGCAACAGAACACGCCTGGGGTGGGTTATGAGCTGAAATCTCGTCTGACAGATAGCTCAATTCAGTCACCGCTGGAGAAAACTTCACATTACAATGATATTTCTGTCTGACCGACCGCATCGCATTTGTGGTTTGAACTGATCGGAAACAGGCAGCAGTGTTTCCTCGCTAAAAATAACTGATTATTTTGACCAAAAAGTGACAGGATGAACCATTAAAACAAACCTAATTAACATTTTTGATGACAGTCGACACTTAGGCTGTGTGAAATCACGGTAAGTCATCCCGGCACTCGCTGCGCCGTCTCTGTCCTCGACAAAGTGTTTTCTTGTTTTTACCCTCCATGCTACAACAAACAGCAATAAAAAGGAGGCATTATGTCTGACATTGGAGGGAAGAAGGCACTCGCCGACCACCTCAAGGACCCCAGTTTGTTTTATCTATCACCTTCTGCTGGGGCTGCGACTTCGTACACGTGTACTGTCGGGCTGCCCTCCGATACTCAACTGGTCGTCGACCAAATTAGCGTAAAATCAAAGTGATCTGAACTTTGTTGCGGCTGTGATACAATATTCTACTTTGAAAATGAATATGAATGACAGTCCGTCTCAACTTTCTGATACACAGAGCGATGCTTCGTGTGTGTGTGTGTGTGTATTCAGAGTTCAATAGTTCAGAAGCTCATTAGAAACTGATGCCTCTTGGTAAATTAACAGTTTTAGCCAGTAGTGCTGTATTCTACTTCTACTTCAGATCCTCCTCGGATTGTTCCAGAACATTCACAATCATCTCTGCAAGTTCAAACCTGCATCTCTTCATTAACTATTAATTTATCCTAAAAATGTATAAATTAACACATAACGTCCACAACTTGTGAACAAACAGTCAACTAATGACAATTTGGCGATACCTCTCCTGTTTGCCATCTTGTTTCTGTGTCTGTGAGTTGATGCGGTGAAAACACGACCGCGGTTGTTGCTGTGCCGAGTTTACTTTTATGTTGGAGGAGTCACTCCTGCGGGTCGTATCAGAGGGAGCAGGGATCGTGGTGGGAAGAAAAGGACTGTGGCTTGGTTTTGGACCGGAAAAGTAAACACTTCCTCCATTGTGCCTTTTCAATATTTTTAAGACCCCGATGCTGAACCTTAACCGAGAGCTTCAAGTCTCCAGTAAATGAAAAGATGCTGTCAGTGAATGCTGCAAAGCCCACAGACATATGTTGTAGAAGACGGCTCTGAGAGGGCCGAAGCTCAGAACGTGATGATGAAATGAAGCACCGGGCTTGGCGTAGCCCAGCATAACCCCAAATCTTTTCTGGCGACGGGTCGTCGGGAACAAACACATGAAAGACACTGTCAGAGGATGTTTTGCGGATATGTAAATATCTACTTGTTGTCAATTTATGATTAAAAATGCATCTTCGTAAGCATTACGCTTCATTCAAAATACATCAACCACAGCAAATAAACTGTAAATGAGAGTAATCTGCAGCAGACGGCATCCGTATAATGAGTCAAATTTAATGTACTCTCCAACTTACTGCGGCAAAGTTGTGATATATAATTCAAAATGCATATATTACACTGTAACACGTTCCTTAATTTGCATATATAAATGTAAACAGCATGTGCGGTGCTTCTTTTCTCACACTACCGGGAGATACGGGGTCCGTTTAACCTACGAGATGTTCTACAGAATCAGTAACTATTAACCTGTTGATACACCACCTCTTCACCATTCTCTTCACAATCTTTCTGGGTGTTTTCCAAAGTCTTATGGATGGCACCCGTCCAATCCAAATCCAAAGTATTTATATGTATGAATTCAGACATTTCTTCAGCATGGGTGCCGGCGCGTTCTCAGCCCGAGTCGGAGTACTGTCGTCGTGATCAAATAAGAACACAAAGCTACCGATATTAAACTCTCCATGCTGGAAACAGCGAGAGAATAATGTCTGCCTGCAAACAAAGACACAGGTTGAAGGTAAAACCTAACCTCTTGGTCCTTGGTGGGGGTAATTACAATGAAACAATAGGGAGATGGAAATGATTTATAACACTGCTTTTGCCATGTTGGCACAATTTTAGAGGGATTTTTGTGTGAATGTGAAAAAGGAGAGCAAAAGCATGTTTACCCGCTAAAGTCGTCCAGAGAGTTGAAGCATTTGCGACCTGGCGGGCTGCGAAATGTGAGGCTGCGCTCATTAGAAGTGGCCCACGCACACACATTGTGTGTTTTGGCGTTAAACAAGCCGGATGGAGACGATGTAGGGAGAGGAGCCAAGGAACGAGGAGAGCAAAGGTTGGCAAAAGGCAGGGATCACACCAGGAATGGCGTAGGGGCGATCGAGAGAATGACAGACAGACATCGGGAGGAAGATCCAGGCAGAGCGAGATGGAAACAATGAGCAGAGAGACAAAGCAGGTGGCCGGGGTAATTGCCTGGGGAATATAATGAATGAGCCGCTGTGCGTCTGACGGAATAGGAAATCATCTCTATCTTCTCATTCCCCTCACTCTCTCCTCCTCTCTCTCATTATCTCTCGCCCTCTCTCATTCCACTCCTCCCCTCATCCATCTCCTGTGCACCCTTTCAAACATATCTCATAACACCATCTTTCTATCTCGCCGATTGGCAACGTTTTCTTTCTCTCGACTACAAAGCCTCCACCGTCACCACCACGTCTTTCCCGCCAACTCAAATCCTTTTCTGCTGTCTTTAGCCTCCACCTCAGCCAGTCTTCTGGAGAACACCTGGGGGGTACTGCACACCCACCGACCCAAAGGTGACCCATCGGATCCGAACCAGTTGTCTGTGGCTGGGTACGTAGGGGGCCAGGTACCATTGCAGACGACAGCGAAAAAGTTTAGTTTGCCGGAGCGGAAGCCTCAGAAAAAATAATTCCTGGCAGAACAGGCCGAGTTCAGTGGAATTACCACCAGTCCACGGTTGCGTTATTTACATGTGCTGTGAAATGCAGGCGCAAACTGTATTTCAAAGAATCTTCCAGATTCTTGACCTATGGGTCAAAAGGTCAAAGCACTGACTGGGGGTGAGAAGCAACGACGCTGCCAGGAGCGAACGCGGTCTGCACATCTGGGACTGAACGGTAAGTCTCTGCAGTCTGTTAATTGAAGTTGTACCTACAACTTGACTTTTTCCATGGCTCTGACAGTTCGCTCCTCAAACATTTTCATCTGTTCGTTGACTTACCCTGACCTACCGGCTGTCTCAACGAGTGAGCCATCTTCGGGGAGCGGAGGTGTACGAAACGGACGCTCTGTGTCCTCTCTATTTCCTGTGTATACACCAACGAGCAGCAATGCAGGAAATTCAGACGGGGATGTCTGACCCGAGTTCAGTTTTCTTTCCTCCGACCCTCCCATCAGTGGCCACCGAGCAGCATTGTCAGCGGGTGAATAGGTGGAGGGATGCTGGTGGCTGCAGGTAGACAAGGCTGAGTGTAGATAGATAGGAAGGGAGGGATGGATTGAGGGATGTGTGGGTGAGATACCGAGAAGAGCGGCGGCGGCGGTGGTGGAGGAGCAACAGATAGTGTCACGTCGACTATTCAGGTCTGTTTGATGAGATGGTTGAAAGGAGGGAAGACAGGGAGAATGAAAGAGTGAAAGACCCCTTTCATCAGAGCGACTTGTGCCGCAAAACCCTCCCCCATCCTCCACTTCCTCCCACCCGGCACCCCCCACGCGGATAGATAAAACACATTCAATCAGAGCGAAACGAGTGAACGGGAGAAAAATAAAAGAGGAGTTCAATCACACTGACATTCCTCTCTCTATTTCAGAAAGCCAGTGGTGGGGGTCAGGTTGGGGGTTGGCGGAGGGGAAGGTTGGAGTAACATGTGCCGCTGGTGATGCGAACTAGTGCGCTAATGAATGAGGGCTCAATCGGGAAAATAAAGGTGAAGACGATGTGGTGAAATCGTGACGACGACTCTTTGTTCATGAAGACGCACAGAGACAGAACTACGGAACGTACCTCCAAAGAAAGAAAGATACCCTTTATCGGTCCGACCTGGGGGAGTAACGGTGGAGGGCCACAACACATGGCGGGAACACACTGCCCATGGCGCCGTGCAGGTGGCAGTAGGTGTGGGGGGCATCGCTCAAGAACACCGTAATGGTGTTTTTGTTCTGGGCCTTTGTGTTCATCCCCAAATATGAGATTAACGCTGAGCTGACCCCTTGACTGCAGAAGATTCCGATTGGGGTCTAAAGTCGACTCCAAAGACCCGGTGAGGGTTAGGACTTTCGCCACTCAGCAGGCTTTATGTTGAGCCCACCCACCGACTGTATACACCATGTGACTACTGTAGAAGTTTCTAGACTCAGCCCTTTGATACTGCTGGGGTCACCTGTGAAAGGTTCTCAATGTGAGACTGATCCTTGAAGGTTTGAAGCTGCCATTAAATGCCCAATTCACGCGGACATTTGTCCTCAACTACACGACAAAAGAAAGAACAGGGATGAATAATAGCGGGACGTAGTATACATTTCCTGTATGTAAGGACGTCTGTCACACTGGAGGGGGTGGGTGAGTGAGATACAGGTGGAACATACTAATAATCCCTCATTTATTCCTCGCAGGCTGCCTGCGCTCCCTGAGGAGCAGTTCAGTCTGGTGAATAACGTGCTGCAGAAGGCCTGTGGTCGCGTCTGCAGCTCGGCCGACTTGTAAGCACAGTAGTTAGCGGTCACATTGAAAGCTTTAGCAGCCCGTTATTCTCACAGCGCGTGGGAACTTAAGTGGTCACAGTCGTGGTCGAGACAAGGAACCCCGTGGTTATTCTGAAATGATGGGGGGGGGTAGGGTTATGTTGATGTTTTGTAAAACACGCAAATGTGTTCTTGTGAACGTTTCAAAAACGAGTATTGTCTGTCAATCTCTGCTGGAAATACAACAGCAATTCAATTCTATGCCCACAGACACACACACACACACACACATTTCCAGTGTGTGTGCGGTTCAGGCAGCCATGATATCACCCCGCCATTGAATGTCTATTCAGACAACGGTGAGTTATTGGATGTTTAGCTGCTGCTGGCAGCACCGCCACTGAACACTAAAGGTTTGGGAGCAAAGCTCTGACAAAACATTTTTCAACAAACGCTCCGACCGAAACAACCATTTCTGTTTGTTCCAACACGCCGATGTGACGTTAGGTGATGGCCGACTCCAATAACACACCTCTTTTATTCACTATACACACGTTTGTGTTATACAAGAGAACAAGTGCATACCACAATCATACAACAGTCAGTGACATGTTCCTCTGTCTGTACCTCTGCTCTGGTCTGAATTCCTTTCGGAAAGACGATCAGGTCCCTTTAGTTTCTAGTATGTGTAAATATGTCGTATCTCCTTTTTGTAATTCAACACATAGATCAGTAAACAACTATTTACAATTGACAGATCTCCTGTTTGAGAACAAATCTGAATTCTTTTTGACCACTAGCTCAGATGGAGATGGAGATTTTTAGCTGGGGGTGGGGGGGCATTTACGTCACACATTGTCCGAGAGGTGAGCATGTGCACTGAAATGAAATTTCAACCAACTCTTGGTTACGCCAGATTTCATCAGGGTACCGGCCCCGGAAGGTGTGATTGTATGCGTCTTTGAAAATACAAACCTCTTTCCTCAATTTACCGGCTGCAGAGGTGTTGCATACCTGTCCTGGCAACTTCCGATATGTTGGGAGGGTTTAATCACATGAAAGAGCAACGTTTCTCTGCACTAACACACCACCCGCTGTGTATCTTCTCCCTCTTCTCATTTGCACCAGTCAGAGAGACGTTTAAAAGGTGAGAAAATGGTGCCTGGATAAGCTCAGGAACGCCATTCACAAAAAGACACAACATGGGTTTCTTTTCCCATCTTTTCATCTGTCTTTCCCCAAATTGTTCAGTGTGGAAGAAGAGACCGGGACGTTGTGACCTGCGGGCTGTCGCGCATCTTTTGTGAATTTAGTTCTTGTCTCAGCTCCAGCGTACTGTAAATGGCATCAGAAACTCAAGAGGAGAAAATCAATAAACTCGACAGATTACAGCGCGGTACATCGAGGCCGGCACGGAGAGGAGAATAAGGCCCATCTCTGGCCTGCTAATGACTGCCTGCCCTTTGAATTACAAACGCAGAGAGAGAGGCTGCCGCTCCGTTCTTCACCTCGACGCCACAGTTACCGCACAAACACAAGAAACGCCACGGTGCCGTAGACATGGATCAGTTTTCAGAGTTTACACTCATCTAATGATTCTTCAGTTCCGTCACCATCATCATTCCAGCACTGGCAGTCATTGTGGTGACCGCCCCCCCCCCCCAGCTATGTTAAATGGAACTAAACATTTTGATGGTTTATTTAGTAGAGACAATGTAGGTTTACATCCCTCATCATCATCATCAGTGACTGATGTTCTGCATATAGAGGTATATTTAGTTTCCTAGTAAAAGTAAAGAAAACTGTTCTCCCGACTCAATGTGATGAT
This sequence comes from Centriscus cristatus, assembly GCA_037832705.1. NCBI lineage: Eukaryota > Metazoa > Chordata > Actinopteri > Syngnathiformes > Centriscidae > Centriscus > Centriscus cristatus. Next base: position 11,620 of record JBBMJM010132975.1, read on the forward strand.
GAGGATGAAGATGTGCAGGGAAGAACGCAGCGAGGAGGAGTGGAGCTCATCAAACGCCGTGTCTTTTTCTTATTATAATGGAATAATATAATGGCACTTCTAATGAGCTGCACATGTAAGGCCGAGATGATGTGTACATAAGGAGACAAAATTACATTTAAGAGCCCAGATGGGTCTGATGAATGTCTGATAGAGGAGCTGGGTGCGTGTTATCGCTCCTGTTTAAGTATTTGCCCAGATAACACGCATACAGAACCCTGACTAGATAATATTAATGTCTTATGATCTGCTGTCACATCCGCTGTCACAGCTGTCACATGTGAGATCCATTGCCAGCGCCACTTTGCCTTTACAGACAGTGTATACCGAGGCCCCGCCCCTTTTTGGAGCCGGCTGAATCCGTCCAAACATTCTGACACTAAACCCTGAAACTCTGGATGGAATTCGGTCCAGTGCTTTTCCATTGATGCTCAGGCCATTACTGTTGATGAATGACTCGACAAATAAATTGTTGATGAATGACTCGACAAATCTTCTTCTTTCGGCTTTTCCCTTTTTCTTCAGGGGTCGCCACAGCGAATCATCAATTTCCATCTTTCCCTGTTCTCTGTGCCCTCTACTCTGACTCCAACTACCTCCATGTCTTCCCTCACTACATCCATAAACCTCCTCTTTGACCTTCCTCTATGTCTCCTACCTGGTAACTCCATCTCTAA
>JBBMJM010132994.1:0-12334 GCA_037832705.1 Centriscus cristatus
ATTTTCACTTGACGCACGTTAGGTCACCACATTGCACTGCGCGTGTCCAACGGGGCACAGACACACAGGGAAGGAAGTCATGGAAGCGGCAACCGAGTTAGCCAAGTCATTAATCATGTTGGCCGACATCTACGGGTTCGCCGGTATCCAAGAAGACATTTCAAACCTAACTTCTGTTGATACTGATGTCATTCCGGTGATATTGTGTGTCCCTGTAATGTGTTTATGTTGGCTTTAAAAGACACGAATCATCCACGGTAAACAGCTAAATGAAATGTTTGTCTGGGCATTTCCATGTAGTGACTCAACGAGATGTTGATGGCTGTTTTTGAGGCTCTGGTCATTATCAGCGATGTGTTTTTATTAACTAATGTTATTGTGTAAGCGTTTGTTAGCGTTTCGATCCAGCGTTAGACAAATGAACGGCATACTGTGTTTGTATCAGCATCAATTTCACAATATTCTTCTTTTAAACCAAAACCAACAAAGTCAGCAGGTTAAGTGGACCCCGACTCAGTCGTTCCCACCTGTGTACACAGGACCAAAATGTTGTTGTCATTAAGACACATAGATAAACGCACAAAGAAAACTCTGAGGAGGTGGTGTTTGTAGAAATCGCGGAGTACAAGTCCCTGTTGATCGCACCGCACCCACTGGTTTCCTCTCGGAAGGGTCATTAAGGTAAATAACAGCCGGACAGAGATCTTTCTGGTTGCTTTGCTCCTTGACAACAACTGCAAACACACAGGCATCGGGGCATGTGTGCACAAACACGCAAGTTCTACGGTTCTGGACTCATTCTCATCACCTTCCCCCGCACAATCTGACTTCCTGACAAAACACACGGAATACTAACATTACTTAACTGAGGTGGCGACCACAGCCAAATGTCACCCCTACGCGCGCACACACACACTCCGTATCCAAGCGCTCCCTAAGCTGTGATTCAAGCTGCCGTACGTTGGTTCGCATTCCATATATCTGTCACTAATTTTATCTCCTTCTCCCTCATTCCTTCTCTCCTTCAGTTTCTTGGCCAACAGGTCCTTCCATCTGCTGGCCAGCTGGTGGAGAAGGAGGAGGGGGAGTCGAAGGAGGAATGGTGGAAGAGGGGAGGGGGATTGCTCCACCCAGTGGTCCGCTCCTCTCACTTTCTCCTGTCGACTCCTGTGGGCATTAGAGCCTGACCGAGAGCTGTTCACCACCCAGTGTTTAATCTTGACATGTCAGGTTTTTTTTCCATATTTCAATCTTTGTTTTGTGTCACCGGGGGCCGCTGAAAAAAAACCCAAAAACAACACATGATAGAACGCATGACCATAGTATTCCCTTCACATCAGGCGAACAGCAGCACACACCCAAAGCTGGTTAAGGATTGTGGGAGTGGAAATGACTCAAATAAAAGCTACAATAGTGATTTGACTTCAACACCAGTAAAGTAAGCAGCAGCAGGGTCCTGCTGAATGGACTCCATTGAGTCTATGTCAAAATGTGTCACTCTTCACTTCTTTCCCTCCTCCTCCTCCTCCTCCTCCTCACTTTCTGTCCTGTCCGCCCGCTACCTCTCCTCCAGCAGACAGGTTCAGAGCAGGTCTGGGGTCGTCAGCGTGTAACCTGACCCTGCTCAGTGCTCGCTCCCTCTCTCTCTAATGAGCTCGGCTCACTCCCGTTCCCGATGTTAGTTTAACCTGATGTTGATGGACCCATTTCGCACATCTGAAACAGAGTTCTGTTCTGCTTGGTTAAATATACATCGAGCCTTTGTCACCTCCGCTGTCAAAGGTGATTTTTAAATAGCTGTATCTTAAAAAAAAAAGAATAATAATAATGAAAGAACACATTTGTGTGTCTAATCACGCGTGTTATGACTTGCCACAAGGCAAAACATATGTTAGCGACTGCTGAAATCCTGGCAAGTGTTTGATTTCAATGCTTGTGTGAAATGGGCTGGCCTCCAGGTTTTAGCGTAACCCCACTGGGCTGGAACCAGTCAAATGTTTAATGCTAAGACAAAGACCGACTAGGCCAGCTAGAGTTTTTCAGCAGACTCAGCAGAACATTGAATTTAATTCATTTACAGTTTCTAATCAGCCTCTCTCAGACATGTGTCCAGCCACTCACTGGACTTTTTTTTCTTTTATCATGGCCGCCATAACAACGATGCTGATAATGGCACTGTTGACTGCTCATTCTATTCATCTCTTATGGGACTACAAGTCACTCCACAATTGTATTGCCGTGATAGCTTTCTTGACCTTTCACCTTTGGTCATGCTACACCTGTCAGCAACTCACAACTGCACCGTGGGATCCTGCCCCCTCCATATGACCCGTACTCTTCAATGAGAGCCTGACACACATGAACTCTCTGGTTAGGAGCAACAGCTCAACCCAAAAGGAAAATTATTGACAAACTGTATTTTGTATGAATTGTATGTCATAATTAATTAAATTAACAAATGGCTTTGGTTAGAGGGGATTTGCTTTTGCAAAAAAACAACAGCATGCCATCAATGGGTTTCAACCGATGCCATGATTTACCGTTGTAAGAATGTTGTTATCCAACAACATTACCATCCTCCATTTGACTTATTTGTGGTATGGACGGGAACTTTGAGGTCTGTCAGGATCCTAATGTTGTCTGAAATGATAACAAAGCCGTGCTTCAACCGGACTTGCGTCAGTCTACGCCGTTTGCTGCTAAACTGTGTTTGGAGGCACAAAAGTCCAAGACAGACAATTGGTGGAATCACAGACTATTCACAGTTTCACTGACCTCATCTCAACACCCCCCCAAAACACACACCAACTTTCACTGCCTGTCTCTTCTATTCACATCCTGGGTCCTAAGTCTTTCCTCATTCAATAAGATGCCGGTCCATTCCAGCGAAGGTTTCCATGTCTCTCCAAACACAGAGGCAGTAACTCAAAAACAGAGTCCACCCGAGAGAAACCCCATCTGTGTCCTTATCCATTTTGCAGGTCTGGACATGAGCAAACACTTTGCTTTCACCACCCTGGCAACGCTTTTCACTTCACACTGGCAAACTATCTGAGCCTCCATACACAAACTGAACTCGTGTTCTGACAGCCGACCGACCACCATCACATTAACTCAGAGAGATAAACGTTTTTAGTCACATGTAGAAGGAGACTTCCTGTCTCTTAGAGGTAACTAAGCAGTCTGAGAGGCTTATGGAGCGACAGATCTATGGACCATATTACTTTGAGCTACACTGTGTTGAATGGCGCGGCTTCAAGAATGTTGCAATGAGGATGTATTTGATGCTTCCATATGGTAATCATTCTCCTGAAATAAAAGCTTTGCTTGTTTAAAAAAAAAAAGGTCTGAATTCTCTCATGTGGTGTATCAGCATAACATATGCGGGATTTGAAGATTGATGAAAGTGACTGTGGTTTCGAATCAATCTATTTCATTTTCAATACAACTTGTAATTTAAATGTTTTGTTAAAAAGGAAACGACGCTTTGAAATACTGCCAAGCCTTTGCTTTGTCTAATGATAACTGGATAACTTTAAAATGTCTTTGTACTTTCACAATCAAGGTCAGCATTTCATATATCAGGTGAAACTTCAGTTGAACACGTCATTCCTTTGTCAATACAGATCACCGAGCAAAGCAGCACGATGGGAAACCTGAGGCCTTCATTGGGGCGTTTGCTTGGATAGATTGGACAAATATTTCTTTTGAGCGGTCGTCTCCTCGCCTCTGTTCAGGTCTGACGGCCACAGAGGTCGGAGTGAATTAACCAGAATGCTCTACATTACCGACTCGGGAGCTTCTCCATCCAGGACCACTGTGTTTCTCACCAACCCGTGTCCACCACTGACCTTAGCTATTAGTCTTTTTTTTTTTCTTTGCAGCTAGACTTCCACCAGACTTTGTTATATGGGGATACCTAAAAGACAAAGTCTACGCAACAGTCATTGAAGCAAGAGCAGCCGTTGAACGTGAATGCACACAAATACCAAGGGAATGGTTTCATGATGTGTGCTATTAGTCCATCGCTTCGCATTGTCGGCAGTGTCTGGCCTAGAACGGAGAACAGGGGGTGACAAAACAATAGAATGAAGTCTGGAAATTCTTGAACATACTGAAATTCAAACAATAAACGCTTAGTTTACAATTCTTTAAAGTGGGTATACATTTTTTTGGGACACCCTGTATAAACAAACCTTTTTCAGTCATTCAGCAAAAGTTCCCACATTGGCGAAAATTAGGACACCTAAGATACTATCCACTCCTTGTTCAACTCAAGCCAGTGGGACAACTTCAGATGTCATTTGCACCAACTGGGCCTGAGTCAGACGCTCACTTATAACTGCCCACCAATTGCAAAGCCAGAAGTCCGAAGCACATGCTGCTGTCAATCAAACCCCGACTGTTGGTCTGTGTCAGCATCTGACCAGCACCACTAAAGGCCAGCGGATCCCTTACCACTGAAAGGAGAACAACACGCTCCGAAAATGTCTTTCAAAAGCACTCGAAGGGCACATGTACTTCCAGGAATGTTTACTTGGTTACAATTGCTTAAAATTATATTCCAGCATCGTTTAGTTTTGTTTCTCCTCCACCTGCAGGTATCTCAATAAAACAATGCCCTGATCAGTAGGAAAGGTTTTGTAAGCCTGGATGTCCAGTTGTTCAGCGCTAAACAAAAAGGGTTTTTTCAAGTAAGCTTGTCAACGTGGTCTCCTTCATCATCTGTGCCCTCTTGTGGAGGCCTGACAAAGTTCAACCTCCTCCTCAATCGTGATTTGATCTAAAGCAAAAACCACAGCTGCTGGCAAGGTTCATTTTTCATCAATCAATCTAATCCTCGCCGTCTCTCTGGTTGCTGTTTGCTCCAGCCCCCCACCATCATTGTTAAGTCCCCAGTAAGTCTGAGCTTCATGGAAATGTATCAGAGAAACTAGAAACAAACCCCAAACCCCTCATTGTTTGGCCTCCACTTGAAAAGTGACGTTCGCGAGCTCAACCATCAGCTAACCTGTGAATGACATCATAAACACGATAATCATATGGTTGTCCCTGACTTCTCTTGGTTCATTCCATTACCCCCCCCCCCCCTTTCCCAAAATGAGCCAACGAGAAAATATCTGTTGCAATTAAAAGTGGGTTTACAGGCAGACGCCGCTGCCAGATGATGCAAAGTCACAAAGCATGTTTGAGACGGCTGGTTCGGTCACAGAAGGAGAAAAGAACAGCCAGTACAGAAGTCATCTGTTGATTCACTCGTGTTAAAAATAAAACTACAAATCATACTTCAAATTATAAAATTATGAAAATGTAATACAGAAAACAGGGGGAATGTTGATACTTCCAAAACAACACAACACAAAACAAAACATACAATTTCATCACAGCTGTCTTGAAAAAAAAAGTGGTTATTTCATGTTGAGTCGGTCAATAGACTCGACATCTTAAGCCAGTAATAACGACAACAAATGTGACTTGATAATTCTTCCATCATGCTTTGTTTCAGCTTAGTAGAAACCAAAATGCTGAACATTTCCATCTTGTATTGCATTGCTGGGAAATTGAGATCAGACTTTTGGCAGCATCCGTGTTAGACGAGGGGAAACGGAGACGGTGATTGCAGGAAGGGAACCAAACACATCCACCGGTTTACTCACATAGCAACAATTAAAGTTTGCCTTTCCCCTGCTGTGACCTACAAGTCGGCGGCCTGAAGCATCCTAAACTGACAGAAGCTGACAACGGGGGCACAAGGGGGCGTGACCAGAAGAGAGGAAGCAAAGGAGAACGGAGAAAAGAGACCGATCAGCAGGTGTGAAGCAGCTGAACAACAGTCAAAGCTTTGTCTGGCATTAGAACTGACATTCTCTGGTGTTCTGAGATCTAATACAGCAGATGGAATAACACATATACTAGAAAAGCTTCGATTGGCGAGGAGCCTGATCAAAGTTACGTTCACAGTTCACTCAGTTCCTCATCCCACAGAACATGGAGCACCAGAGGGCTGGAGAAGTGAAAGTGGGAAGGGACAAGGGTGTTTTAGTGAGTGGTTTGAGTTCATTCAACTCATCCTCCTTCCATGCGATGGTATACGCACATCGTTTTATGTCATCCGACACGATAAAGTCAGCAATTTATTACCTGTCAGTCCTCAAGCGTCCTCACCTAACACCTCACTAATTGTAGATAACTGCAGATGTCTTGAACAGGGAGCTAACATAAGAATACATTCTTGGGAATGAGTATACAATTACAGAAAGAATGTTGGTCTGGTGCACGTCTGTTGAATTGTAGATCAACCAGAAAGACACTCGGTCGAGGGCCTCCGCATAACTTTGAGCCTCACAGCAAGATGTATGTCGTGAGGTCGTATATGTCTGGATTTTTTTCTTTTTTTTTTTTTTTTATGGGACTACTCACTGTTAACACACACAGTATCTAAACTGGGAGGCCTTCAACCATACGCCACCATTATTCACTGTAGCCCAGGATCCACCTCTCCCCAGTTGAGTGAAAATGAAAGTTATGAATGTTTATGTGTCCTTAAGAAGCATCAAAGAACAGCGGGTGGGTTAGACCTACCCATCCTGTCTGAGGGAAGGCAAGTATGTGCTAATACAAACATACAGTGACACACACAGAGAAACTGCACTTTGTACATATTTGTATTTATTCATGTTTTATATGTATTGTCCAGATTCCCTATTTATTATGGACTGATAGCCTCTGTTCATGTATGTAATACTGTATATACTACTGTAATATTTGTAATCATTTGCTTTAGCAGCCACTTTGCTCATCTATCTAATCCGGGCTTTTGTGTCTGTGACACGGTTTTGTGACACATTACAGCTCAATGGATAAAACCAATACCTCGCCCCACTCACAGTCGCTTGCGGACTCTGAGCGAGGTAGAGGTTTCCGATGAATCCTCTGACGCAAGTGTTAGCCTCATCCACCACAAGAGCTGTGGAGTGTAACACTCATAAGGCCAAATCCTCCCGCTGATCCTTAAAACATCTAGAACGCCGACCACAAAACGGTCAGAGAGAACCATAATTAGTCAGCGCCAATCAGTGGAGATCCTGACAAGAAGGTCTCAGGATCGAACCTTTAAGTGCACAGTACTCCCCGGGTTCACGAGCCTTCGGTGACAGTGAGATTTGACAGAAGAGATTTACAATGAGCAAGAGATCAAAACAGGATTTCGGTTCATTCATCCACAATGTAATCCGCCTGGATTTACGGGACGACCCCATGGAACAACATTAAATACACGAGGTCCCATGAGATCACACAAGCGTCTGTTAATCCAAAGATAATGTTCTTTCTAACTCAAGTTTCATTTTCATGAAAATTGAGAGTGACACCTTGATCTTTATAGAAAAAAAGAAAAAAAAAACATGAACGGAACTGAACGCTTGTCCAAAGCCAATAAACTGCAAAAGCAAACAGTAGAAAAAGTTAGGGGAAAGCAGTCAGCTAAAAACAACACAGCACTTGTTTAATGCAGACAGTGTGTCCTTCAGCAACTCTCAAGTCCGGCCAAACCCAACAGCCCCAACTATCCACACAACAATGATGGATATCCGCTGGGCGAAAGACGAGATGAAGACTTTGCTATATGAGGGTTTGACGCATTGGATTGTGCAGGGATTAGACAGACTCTGAAATGCAACAAAAATCAAAAACATACAGCAGTGAGATCTTTACATGTGACTTAAAACTACATAGAAATAACGCCTGGATGGCTCCAGCTGCCATCACAGCACAGGTGAAACTACGAAAACATGGCAACAGTTCTCTCACACACACAGGGCAAGAGAGAAAGAGAGACAAAGGCACTTTATATTGTCCTCTTGTTCTGTTTTATTGTTGGCAATTGAACTTATTGGTAGCTTGAAGACATTTTAATTCTTATGTCTGTGCAGGCTTCTTTAGTTCTGTCTGTTTTTCAACTTCTGTATTTGGCATCTTTGGGGTTCGAGTTGGTCCATGGCTGTCGTAATGACTGGTGACTTGAATCATTGATGCATGTGGAACTTAAACGTCTTTGTGAATCATTCATCATCATGCAGAAAAATCCACAGTACTGATTATGCATTAAAAGGTCCCAGTAATCCTGAAGACAAATCAAGAAGAAAATGGCCTAATATGAAATTTTATCAAACATTGTACTGGTTTAATTCAGATTTCTCATTCTTCTTATTAAAGTTAGTGAAATTCACTGTCATTAGGAATAACACTGTTTTGTAAAATATGTCTATTCTGCAAATGTAAAGCAGTTAAAGACATTGTTCCTCTCATTGTTATGTAAATTTAAGATAAGATTAGAGATTAAAACACAAGTCTTATTTCATATTACAAGGATCATTGACATGAAATAAATACATCATGCCGTGAATCATACCGACTTCATACACTATCAAAGCTTCCCTGTCCTCCAACATAAAGTTCTTTGGGCATACGTGTATGTGGAGATAATCACAGTCTGTTCACTTGTAAATTTAGACCTCGGTCAGTCTGCTGACCATTGATGGTGGTCCAGATCTCCCAGTAAGTACAGTGTCTGTTGCATTTCTGGGTGGCCCTTAAACTGGCTTGGAATGGGTCTGGTTTACAAAGACAGCGCAGTAAACATCCTGCACTTTAGGATATGAAGGTTTCATATTGGACTAAAGATATGAACCGTTAGCTCTCTGTTTCTCAACATCATGGCAGATGTGGCGGATCTGATTATCGTGCACTTTCAACAAGCAATTAAATATACACAATAAATAATATTGGCGGTCGCCTGTCGGGACTGTTGTTATGCTAAAACACATCACAACATGTCGTCGGCGGTCTCATTGTTTAATCCCGGTAAAGGGTGACATGCTGAGACGTTAACAGATACACAGCAGGGAGAGAAGCATCATACTATCCAATTGTGACATCTGTGGTAGTAACAGAAGGTTTCGTCTTTTAAACTGTTGTGCCTGACTCCAGACCTCCATATGCCTTGGTTTTTCATGACATAATAAATAATTAGAGGAGACATATAAGCTTGGGGGGGACGCATGTTCTTTATGGTGATGTGAAGATTGTAAAAAGACGTCGCTGGTATTCGTTTTGTTGTTGAATTCTTCCAAAGACCACATCCATTTCCAGTGAACGTATAATGTGTTAACATGAACACTTTCATCCATGCACCAGCTTTTACAGGATTAGTTTCAAGTCAGTCGCACAAAGCCTTTCACAGGAATCACCCCGAGTGGAATGACACCGGGCTGGTGTGCCGACCACATCTAGGGAGTGAAAAGCTGGGATGGCACAGAAACTCTGTCGGGTGTCGGGCTGGAGGGCGTATTCGCGATGTGCGTGTCGCCTGCGTAACTTTCAGACAACCACAGTTTAACCAACACTTGCCCAGGCAAACACACAGGAGGTCCGCAGTCAGGGTCAGAACAGATTTCCATGTCTCTGTTAGCACCGGCAGCGACAAGCAGGGAACGTGTGCTGATACTAGATGACTGAACAGAGTGTCACGGACGTTTTTAATCCAATCGATGATGTCCTGCGACCATTAAAACAAGGGAGGACACCTCCACTTTCTGGATATGGAGGAGTAAAACAAATGAAGGAGGCACCACGAGCACCACATCATTTTAATTCATATAACAGCATTTACCCACCTGAAAACCTACAGCTCATATCAGTGTGTGTGCTGCCCTTGAAATGAGAATATGCAGAACACCTACAGAAACTGTCCACAACAAAATGCATCTCTGTCCGGAGCATGCTAACGGGGCTAGAATATTCCATACTCAAGTAGTACTGTCACATTTTTGATCATACAGTTGCAGTACAATGTCTACGAAACATCTGTGGAAAAAACGTATACAATCTCGTTTTTCATTCAACGTGAATTACAAAAATAAGTGTACATTTATTCAAAATGTCCAGTGGTTTGCATAATAGTTTGATTGAGTCCCTGGTTGCTGCCACTATAGTCCTGTAAAGAATGACAGACAAAACATCAGTCTCCTGGAAACCAAAATCACACACGATTTACCGCTAACGAGAATAATAACTGGGACACTTGTTATGAAGCTGCCATTTAATATTCGAACATGTCATAGATAAACATGAGGTGGAAAATGAGACCAGCCTGTTGGAGCTCGCTCTAACCGCAGTTCAGAATAAAGTCTCAGAGATGTGGGGCGACTTAAGCTGCCTGCTTTGAGTTTGGTTGCCGTGGCAATGCTCTGGCTTCTATGATAGCCAAGTAGCAGTAGTCTGCTTCTTGTATCTCCCGCCAGGCTGGCACACTGACACTGGGAACTGTGGCCACCTCCAGAGCCACAACAGAAGAACCACAGACAACCTCAAACCAGACAGACGTTCTCCTTCTCCCAAATGTTGATGCTGAGCGTTGACGCTGTCTGCAGCAAGTAAACTAAGAACCCGAGTGACTTAATGGAACTGGGCAACAGTGAGTCTGTCTCCCCGCACTGTCAGCCTCCACTGTGCCCTCCATTTAGCCTGTGAGGCTAATTAAATGAACCATAAATGACGCTGGAAGCTTCTACCCTAAGTCACCCGTGCGTAGTTGTTTAGGTAGCAAGTTGTGGCTCTAACGAATGATGTCATCGATAGACACTGAGACTCTGTCACATAAAGGCGCAAGTGCTCACGGCAGTAAAACTCGAGTTGATTTCAATTTCTGGTGACGAGGTTCTCTGAACCTTTGAGATTCTCACCTGAAAACACTGATCTCTTGTTGGCATCTCGAGCACCACCTGCAAAAGGAGGCAAATGTGTCATGGAGGGTGTAAAAACACAAAAAGGACAACGTGTCAAATTACTGATCATCTTCGCATTAGCATAGTGTAACGCATTGAATAGGTTCTTTAATTTATTTCATAAAAGGGTGAGGTACACGTTAAAAGACATCAGTTGCAGAGCAACAATGACAAACGCTTTGACCAGTTTGGTCTTTCAGCTTGTCACACATTCTACAGGTTTTATAGAATCAGAGGAAATAGATAGACTGAATGTTTTCACCACAGGGGTGCGGAGGGGGGGCTGCCTCAACAACGGTAGAACCCAATCAATAAATCCAGTTCAACAATGGCAGCAAACCCCTGATGCCCCCTGTGCTTAACAGAGTAAATAATCACTCAATATATGAGGTTTGGAAATTTAAAATGTACACGTGAGAGTGAAAAGGACAAGAAGACTGCACAGATGTTAACCGGATTATCTTGAATTCTGCAGGTAGCTGGACTGAGTGGAGGGTTTTCTCCAAGACCACACTGAGCAATAGATGGAAGGAAGAGATGGAGAGAAACAAAGGAGGAAAAACCAGGACAGAAAGAACCGGTGGAAGCACCCCACTCCCCTTCCCCTGTGCATCTGAACAGATTAGTATTATAAGTTTGGACTTGACTATAGTTCTTTCCACATTTTTAGTGCAACGTGAGCCTCCTTTTCACCTCCACTGCAGATTTAAACCACATCCTCCCCCCCACACTTCCACTTTCCCAGGCTGCCAAAGTCGTTTTCTTCACAACTCTAATGTCTCTTTATCTGACCGTCCTATCGCAGCTGGGCTCTGTGAGCCTCAGGCCATCCTTTAAATATCATAGCATGTGTGCTCCTCTGTCTATCAGATGTACGATTGCACAACTTCACAGCTCCTCCCCTTCGCAGTCAGTCACCGAGGAGCTTCACCCTTCGGGTGTGACTCCACCAGCAGCAGAATTTACATGCTGGAATGTCCTTACAGTCCTTCAGATGTATGTAAATCGTATCACAGCCTGTTGCCAGGGTCATTTCCATCATAAACTCCTTAAGACACAAAATGTTTGTTTTATTCCTTATTCCTTGAACTTACTTAATATGTTTCTTTATTCAGGATTTTTTATTTTTCGTTTTCATTCTTATAGAGTTCAATACAATGCTGCTAATATTATTGAAGCTACTTATCACCTGTTTACAATATTTTTTGACTTACACAGTCCCTGGTTTACACCATTTGTTTCATTGTTTCATAGAGACAAAGCACATGATGGTTTTTTTGTCTGCCTTAAATTCTCTGCCTGCCTTAATGAGAAGAAAGGTTCAAAACAAAAATATCCCCAAATCCAACAGTGTCACGTTGTTTTATATAAGTCAGCAACAGATGTTTTGAAAGGTTTAATGTGGTTCCTCATGAACAAGCTTGCACTTTGTTGTGTATTCAACAGGGGGAAGATGCACACATCCTCAGCATTAGCCTGACACACACACACACACACACACACACACACACACACACACACACACACACACACACACACACACACACACA
>JBBMJM010133022.1:0-24595 GCA_037832705.1 Centriscus cristatus
CAAAGTTAGTTACATAAAGCAAGAAACTCTGATTTTCCTTCTTGTAAATTATTTAAAAAGTATAATATGTAGTCAATCTGAAAAGGTGTCCTGTTTATAATGAAAAACTGTCACTGGAACAATTTGATTTTATGTGGTCCAACCAAGAGTCTCTAGTCAGATACAAAATTTAAGTAAAACAAATCTTGTTAAATGCTAAATTTCCTTAGCAAAGTCCAACAGCTCAAACTTTTTTCCCTGATTCATGGCTTTGTATTTCCAGGACAATATATTGACTCAGAAGTCTTTCTCTCCAGCTTGTCCACAGTGTTACAATTATTTTATTTCTGGCTGCAGAATGCAACGTCAGCATCCATTTGGCAGATAAACAAACTGCAAAAAGAACCACAAAGAACGGGGTGTGTGAGTCTTTGATTGCGTTGTTCTTCTTCCATGTTGACATTTGCTGACCTGTGAAGAGTGACTAACTAAATAACTAACTAACTGAGTTTACCGTGGACAGAATGATCCTTCATGAGCTGTGATAGATTTCTCTGTGAATGAAGCAAAACGAATGGCACTTTTTCCAAAAACACATGTCGCCACATAACGGCTCAGCACGAACAAAGCAAACGACTCGAATGTCACGTAAAAGTAGAGAAAGGAGAGGAAACGGAGGGCGTGTGTTTGATTTCAATGTAGGTACACAGACATCACTATTTGATTCTTTTAATCAAAGCACAAGCTACTGGTAGCAGCACACGCTACAAAATAACTGAAGGGTTTTCAAGTGATTTTACACACAAATTATTGAAATACTAAAAAAAAAAATAAAAACAAATCTCTAAGTGCACCCACCACTGCCACAGCATAAAATTTGGTGTAAAAAGCCAAATCATAATAAACCGCCTGAGTCCCCTGACTTGCTCTAAAAATTGTTTCATGGCTTTAGGTAAGTTGTTGCTGTCATCCATTATGTTAGCCAGACCCACATGTCTTTGCAACCAGAAACAAGTTTAGTTTGAACTGGACTTCAGCGAGCAGCAGAAGATCATTTTTTAAGCAGTGATGTCCCCTGGGTAATCAGGTCATAAAAGGATGACGAATGACAAGCAGATACAGATGAATGGATGGAAGCAGAAGGAAGTCGACATACCGGTACATGCTTTGTAATTATCACGCAGCAAATGTTGCACCACGAATGATACACTGCTTACACTCACTAACCTCTTTGTGACTCTTGAATAATGCAGCAGCAGGACACTGGCCAAACTATTACCAAGCTGTTGTAAATGTGGCTCCATACAGCCGGTTCATTTTTCAGCTGACTTCAGGCTACGCTTGTGTGATAGAGTTTGCACAGACCGTTTGTTGTATTTGTGTTGTTGTTCCAAGGTCATAAAACAGATTTGCTGTTATTTTTGTTGGTTTGATGGGTCTTGTTGAGGTTGATTGTGCGGGGGGGGGGATCTGTTGGTAATGCCTCGGGTGTCCAGTAGGGCGGATCCTTCCCCGCTCCTCTGCCTCATTCAATACAAGAGAGTGAAGGCAAGAGCAGCGTGTCCGATTCGTCTTACTCATCCCACTGTATTTCCCCGGTAAAGGTATTTATTGCACAAAAAGTATTATAAACGTAGCGGCACACGATGTTCACTATTACCGTGACAGCTGGTTGCATCAGATTCATGTTCACTGTAGTTTTTTGTCAAGTGCTTTATAACAAGTTTGTAAGATGCTGGAATACTTGGTTTCAAGTTCATGTGCAAGCTTATATACATGAGTTAAAAGGATACATCTTTAAGTTGCAATTCATGTTGTGTACTGGTTAAAAATATAATTTACATGATTGAGATTAGGTTAAAAGAATAATTCGGTGGTGGAAACTGGTCCTGACGGAGTGTTTTCATGCTGAATTCTGGTTGTGCTGTATGTCATTCTATTTTCAAGTGAAGGCAAGAGCAGCGTGTCCCATTCGTCATACTCATCCCACAGTATTTCCCCGTTAAAGGGCACAAACACTTAAGGTAGTAAACAGGTTTCACTTGCTCTTGTTCCAAAACAGGAAAATAGTTTGATTTCTGCCCAGAATGAAGAAAAAAAAAACGACAAGTCTCAAACCAATTAGTGACCCCATTCATCTCAGATTTTTTCATCACATTTCCTTTTCACAGCCACGGCGCACATCCCTCCGCCCCTGAAAGGGGTTCTCTTCTTCTCTGCAGGACATTCTATTCTCTCACTTCCCTTCTCTCTCTTGTTTCACGTTTTTCTCTCTACGCACAAATGAGTCCATTTTTCCCGGGGGATGAGACCACGGCGGTTAAATCAGATTGGGGCGAGGTTATATTTGGATTGTGGCAAGAGAGGGAGAAGCGTCAAACAGCTGGGTGATGACTGGATGGCCTATTTTACATCAGTAAATTGGCTGACAGTGAATTCCCAAGGCAGGAACTGACAATATTAGTGATATTAGTTTAATAAAAACCCTGAAACGCACACATACACCCCCCACACACTTTAATAATAGAGATCCAACACTTGAACCATGAGGGTAAGCTGCAGATTTGCCCTTCAGTCTGTGAGACTTTGCTATCTATTATTTTGACAGCAGCATCATGAGGGGTTCTAGGTCTAAGTCTGTCACAAAGAAGAACTTACAAATTTCTTCCAGTCATTCTTCTAGACATTGCTCAGTGATGAAAGAAGCAGAAACGTGGCCCCTCTGGGTACAATCTCCCAATTCCCCCAGAACAGATCAACACTTTCCCTTGCTTCCTCTGTTGCAACCGCTCGCGCTGTGGTTCATGTGCTGCTTAGTTTAGCTTCACGCTCACAGGCATCACCCCAACAACCACCCACTGTCCTTCGTGCATCCGAGGGTGTCCCACTATTGAGTGTCCAACATACAGCAGTCGGATTAGTAGTCGGGCCCTCATGCATCACACTGGGCGTTCAATGGCCATCACTGACCACTGCTCTCTTCCTTGGTTACTTTGCTGCCGGGTTAAGAGCTGCAGAAAATTGGAGTTGGAGTTGGTTCAGTCCATATAAGAACAACTCCGCTAGCATAGCCTTGTCTTCATCATGCTACAGTGCCTCAATAGCTGACTGTTGTCCAGTAAACGGAACTAGCTTCTTCAGGCTAAAATCAACTTATGAGCACGATATTTATAAAATATATTCTGCGGCAACGTTTAACAGTCAAACCTTACAAGAAACCCATATTTGCTTTTGTAAACCAGAATGCATTGCGGCTTTGCTGCAGCTTTGACCACTATATGTGCATCGCTTTGAACAGCCACATCCAAAGTGATAGCATATGAATTTAAAGTCAGCCATGCATTATTTATATGAAGAATTCACCACTTGCTGAAGAAGGTTTTAGAAAGTGTCATCATTGTTGTGAGAGCTTGAGAATAACTGCAAAGTACATTATATTCCCCATTAATTTTCTCGCGGCCTCTCTCCCTCTCCGAACACTGCCGACATAGTTGGAAAATCCCAACCCAACTTAAACAAACAGCAAAGCATTATTTGTTATTTATTACTAACAACTGGGAAAATAATGTCAATAAACGCATTATTCACAGTCAGTAAAACTGAGTCAAGTGAAGAAGGCAGGTTTGATGAAATGATAAAGGAAAGAAATAAAACCTGTCGTCCCAAAGACTCAGGATTGAGATGCCATGCATTTCAACTCTGATTTAATTTTCTGCTTGAATCACATTGTGAGGGAATAATCAGACAAATGCATGTCAGCATTTAGACAAGTTTTCATCCCAAAATTAGAATTTCAATATGACAACAGACATCTGTCATCCCCAGATTAGACTTTCCATCACTACAGTTCTCAGTCAGCAGGTGAAGTGCAGGTGAAGCACAAAATAACTGGCAACACTGTCGCTCCTGCATCAGTGAGTTTTTGACATTTGGGAGAAACAAACGATGGAGATGTAATCTGTTAGGGTGGAGAAAGCCAGCCAGCGACGGGGGGACTGAAAACCCCTTCGGCGGAGACGAAAGGAGAGACGCGAGGCAAAGTGGACCTTCGTAACGGGCAGCAACTGACCAAAGACCACACTTGGGTCACTTTATTCATGGTGGTCAGACAGTTGACAGCACAGGCAGTTGTTGCTAGGTGACACAAAATGTTCAAAGGACACTTTGACACAGATGACGTGGCCATTGAGAACATCAGTTGAGGAACATGGAAAGAAATAATCAGCAAAAGCAAAAGCAATTTTACTGGAACCCTGTGACCCACACCTGATTCAAATTCCCCATTATTTCCCTGTTCCTGAAATCATTACAGCCACAAACAGAGACAATGAAAATAGCCATTAATCTTTGCATTCGCTCATGAATATCGTGGATCTTACATGTGCATAGGAATTCTAGGGTGTTTCATTTTTTCATTTAAAGTTATGAATGATAATGAGAACGCTGCATACAAAGGTAATATATGAGAGAATTGTAGTGGCCAACTGTGTATTGTAGGGAGCTCCATGTAAGTGCTGTGTTTTTCTTTATAATTATGAGTAAGCACAATCCTGAAGGGACAGTCCATCATGGCGATAAATAATGTAAGAGGCAGAATCTTTGTCCGAGCACTGGGCTTAAAGGCTTTTTTAAACCACATCACAATACCAGGTGATTAGTGAATGGGCTGCCCCCCGATTTTTCCACAAGATTACTGAAGGCTGGGGGACACATGACACACGGCCAGAGGGTAAGCTGAAAAGGAATGTCACGGCTATGAGAAACACGACACAACCCACAAACTGCCAGTCCGGTGTTGGTGTTTGAACTAGTTTAACCTATTTGATTCATATATGTGGACATGCACAACAGATGAGCAATATATCATGGTGTTTTTGACAGAAAGAAAATATGAACTGACGACATCTGTTGACATTTACAAATTGTAAAGAATGTGATATTAATCTTGTTGGTGGGTTGATCCCATTGCACATTAACCACGACTCACGATCCCATGACTCGTGAATATGCCCGAAGTTCACCTTTATGACCATATATTGTGGTTCAATATAAATCACATGATGTGTCAGTAGACAGATAATTACTGGAGAGGAGATGTTATTGTGAAATGGCTGATAATTAAATCATTTGAAAGGATCTGTCAATAAATCAATTATCAATTGAATAACAATATTCTTGAAGAATATTTTTTTCCTTCAACAGTTCATTAGTCTGAATGCACACATGAGAGTATAATAATATGAATCATACAATGATTCAAATATAGAATGAAAAGTGATATAGTGTCAGTTTTCTCTCACACATTTAAATTTTGAATATGGCTATAATCTAAACTAAACCTGATATACTCTAATATACTCTAATTTGTGCTGTTTCCATTTGATTTGAGGATGAAGGGCTGTTCTTGACATAGCTTGGAAAATACTTTTTGACGTAGTAGTTACGACCCGCCGGAGCACAGCTTCTCGGTTTATGTGTCGTCACGGCTGTCAGCGTTTATATACCCGACCCCTGTGGCCACGCCCCGTCAGCCCGCCCACCTCTCACGGGGCCGGCAGTGATTGGTTCCTTGTAGCTGTCACTCACGCCTACCGCGCTGCTTCCTGTGTGAGCCGTACGCCGTCTGAGCAGAGTCTCCGGTGTGGACAGCCGCTCTTACTCAAGTTTACACCGGAGCGTTCACCAGCGTTCTCTTGTCTTCGTCTCCGGTTTCATGACCTGCAAATGGATTCCTGAACGGATTAAACGAAAATCGACCCAACATCGAGCTCAAATCATCCTTAAACCCCAATTTTTGTAGCACGACGTGGTCAAAGAAGAAGGAAAATGCCAGTTGCAACTCTTCTGCCTTTCACCGCGACCCCGAATAGGAAGTCTGCCAGCCCGACCTCCTTCAGGTTGACAGAGAAATTTATTTTGTTATTAGTCTTCAGTGCTTTCATTACACTGTGTTTCGGGGCTATTTTCTTTCTGCCGGACTCGTCCAAGCTGCTCAGCGGAGTTTTCTTTCATTCCTCCACCGTGGAGACCAACACCCGCACGGGTCCGGACAGCAGCGACCCTGGTTCGGCTGGAAACGACGAGCGGGTCCTGGCTAAAATCAGGAAAGACCACGAAAAGGCTTTGTTAGAAGCCAAGGATACTCTACAGAAACGTCCCGATGAGATTAAACAAGACATTAAAGACGAGAAGGAGAAAGTTGTGAAGGAGAGTCTGGGTCCAGACGGGACGGACGTTAATCATTTACCTTTCGTCGCGTTTAACCGTCCACCTGGGGCGACTGGACACGAACCATTGGACCCGGAAACCCGAGACAGGCGGGCGAAAGTCAAAGAGGTGAGAGCCTGTCGCCAGTCCCTGTTCGGTAGGGGCGAGGTGAAGCCTACCTGGGTCTGCACAGCCCGACTCACTGTGTAAAACAGAACACGTAGAATCCTTCTGCAGTTCCGAAAACATGTAACAGGCTAACAACGGGTCTGGTGGATACAGTGGGAACTTTGAAGGGTTCTTCCGACAGACTTGGCCGCGTTATCCGCCGGCGAACGTGACATAACCCCAAACGCAGCCATGGCAAATCATTTGAGATTATGTCAGATTAAAGTTAATAATAGTGACTAAATTAAATCCGAGTTTCGCATCACATCCCACAGTGTTCAGCAAAATATGCCCTCTGATCTGCGCCATGTCCAATCCGCCAGCTGATTTGCGCCTTAAATAGGCCGTATCTTTCCCTGGGATTCACATTGTCAGCACCGCATTCATTAGGAGTCGGTCCCTGGGAGAAAAGGAAGGAATGCCGGCAGGATCCTCCTCCTCTCCCGGTTGATCTACCTGTCTGTCAAGTCTCCCAGCACCGGACCAGCTGTCATCAGTCGCAGTACAGTGGTAACACGGGGAATAATGGATGTGGAGGCTCCTTTATTCTTTCACAGATCTTGTATATGACCTAGATTCATAGTTCTTTCTCTGAGACCACGATGCTTTTTCTCCCAACAGTGTCTTTGTGTGTGTTCGGGGTTTCAGCAGCTGACGTACAGCGTGTATTGGCCTGTGTGCTGAATCCAGATGACTCCTCGTACTCCTACATGCAGCTTTTACAAGGGCTGGTGTTACTCGTCGGTTCAGGACAGTCTCCGATTCCATTATGCGATTCAGATTAGAGAGCAGACAAAGTTTATACCCTCAGCTGATCTGATATGTGCCTGATATTGAAAATCACTCAGGTGAATACCTGCAGGTCACTGTGGCTCTGGTAGGCTGGGAAATTAAAGTGACACACTATTGTATTTAAGGATGACATTGTGTACACAATCTTCATCTCACCACCCTCTATAACCTATTTTCT
Source organism: Centriscus cristatus (assembly GCA_037832705.1). Classification (NCBI taxonomy): domain Eukaryota; kingdom Metazoa; phylum Chordata; class Actinopteri; order Syngnathiformes; family Centriscidae; genus Centriscus; species Centriscus cristatus. The sequence goes on from JBBMJM010133022.1 coordinate 7,325, forward strand.
CCCATATGGGGACATTTGTGATTTTAGGTTGACATCACACACCACTAAGAACTGGTATTTCATTTAATGATATCACAGATATTTTTTGCGGAAACTACTTTCGAGGGAGATAAAACTAGATTGATGTTGGTGGACGGATATCAAATTTAGTTCAAAACAAGCTCTGCAATATCCCCCCTTTTGCTCAGTTTTATTTCAAGAGCAAATAACGCATTTTGAACGCATATTCACTTTCTCTGTACAGTGGAGTGAAACCTCAAATGGTCTCACCTGGAGATATTGCTTTGAAATAATGAAATATTAATCACGTACCCCTGGTACTCAGGAACTTGGGCCAGATTCTTCCATCAGTGGCTCCCATGCTGTTGTCTGAGAATGTCCATCCCTTCTAAATGTATCTCACTTAGTTTCCATCCACGCATCTCTGCTATTTCTTGTTTTGCAGTTCAGACATTGAGTCGTCTTTAGTTCCAAAGTCTTAAACGGACCCAGTCATGCAGCAACCTTTGCAGCGACGCGTCGGCTGCCAATATCTAAAGGTGAATGAAGTAGCAGTCATTTATAACCCTTTGCAGCATCAGAAAAACCCCGATCACACATATTTGAGTTCATGTGTATGTAACTTTACTCATCAACTCTTTCTTGCTGACGTGCTCTTCTCCGTCAGTCTGTCACAAACGAGAACAACATTCCACAACGCAGTGCAAGACACTGCTCATCGTCCTCGGAGGAACAAAAAACATTAATGGAGCAGCTGATGAACACACCGTGCACCACACCGGACGTTTCAGACTCAATGATACAGAGTTTACCGCAAAGAGGTATTTCATCATAGAAATCAATCAATAAATAAAGTACTTTTCCAAACCTGAGAGTATACGCAGGAGCACTGGGTGAGGTAAGACATGGCTGCTCGGCTCTGACCTACCTTTTTCCTTTGAAGGACCTCCGTTGGTGGAGAGGGTCTTGTACGTGTCGGACATGCCCGATAGGCCACTTTGTAAAAGCTAAATGGCTTGTTGAGAGCAACCAGCACATTCCTACAATCAACTAAATCTGTTTGTCTGTTTGAAATCAAAGCCTCCTTATCTAGAGACCACGCTTGTCCCTGCAGTCTGGAGCCCAGGTTTATCTTTTAGCAGCAGGAGCAGTGCTGTGTCGTAATGAACCCCCCCCCCTGATGAAGTACGGAGACATGGGGGGCTGTGGTGGATGCTAGGTGTGTCTCATTTAACCCAGTAAACAACTTTTTTATCGTTCTTGTATCTGCTAGCAGCTTGATTCTGAGCTGCTTGGACTGTTCCTCCTCAGGCCCCCCACCTGATCCCATGTTCATGCAGAACAATTGTTATACAGAGCAGTTGTTAAAATGCTCTGACAAACAGGTACTTTGACATTCTCCTGTGGAACCATTTAGTTTTCTAATTACAGGCTCTTTTTTAATGCTGGTTGACAAACAGGTGGAGATACATGACCTCATCCCTTTGGTAGTTGTATCTCATCAACACCAGACATCTTGGCAAAACAAAAGATTTTGTTTTCACATGGAGAATGTTGCATCACAAAGGCCGTTTATACTGTTGTGACTACTGGAAAATGTGGAAACATCATAACCCATCCATCCCCGGTTATGACTGCTCACTCACGCCAAAAGTGGTGTGAAAAGTAAAATTTAACACAGCTGTGGAGGAACTCCTGTGCAAGCTGCGGGGAAAACCCCGACTTTTCCTTCAGATTCTTTTAGGATTCTAACGCTGTGTGTGTATTTTGTGGCAGCAGTTGTTAATGTAATGACAGACTTGAAAATGAATGCACAGACTCACCTTCCTTCCTCTGAGCAACTGCTGCTGTCCAATCTGAGTCCGTGTGTGTGTGAGACAAGTATGCAGATGAGATGCAAATGAACATTTGACAAGCCATAAGGAGCCACAGTGTGTTTGCAACCTTTTTTTATACCCATCTTCTTATCTTAAAGGACAGTCACACATCCCAGTCCGACCAGCGTCTCACCCCCGTCCTCGTCGGCGTGCACACAGGAAGCTGTGTACAGCTGAGGGTTACAGAGTGGAGCATTCATTCCAGAGCTCTTCTAACATACGGACACATTAGTTACCTCATTGACCTGGCTTTTAAAGATTCAAGATTTTTGTGCTTTCTTCCTAACTTTGCAGCCTATAAGTTCTGTTTCTACATCGACCGTTGCAGTAATTGCCTCTGGTTCTTGGGCCCTACTTCTCTTATACAAAAGACGTGTGTGTGTGTGTGCGCGCGTCAGTCTGATAGCGGTACCAGTGAACTCTACAAGTACTGTTTAATTAGTGTAATGGCTGCAGTAGCTCTAGCTGCCAAGCACAGCAGCCCTGCTGTGTGGGTGCGTGCTCTGCTCTGTCTGTTCCCACAGCACGCACGAGACCAACTTGAAGTTTTGCGACGTACCAAAATACCGTTGTTTGCCCTTGCGTACCTAAACGAACAGGGCTCATCGAATGGATCAATCAAATCTTGAATATTGTTGCATTCCCAGTGTCCACGGTGTCCTCTGGAGGTGACCAGACTCCTTCTGACCACTCCTTCCGTTCCTCCATTGTTGACACAAAATATTCCAAAGGTGAATGTAAATTGGACTTTCGGTGCCAGTAATAAAGGACTTACCGGTAATTATCAGAAGGAGCTGGCCCACTTTTTGCCGAAAGTGTGTCTCATTAAACCTAAGTTGAACAAAGGATGAAAAGTCATCATGAGACGTCATCTTCAGTGTAACTCTTGTGTTTGCTCACTCAAGTTAAAATAATCTTTTTGCATAGAAATAGGAACCCAATCACCTTTAGCCCAAAGCCATTACAGTAGCTAGAGCTATAAGACCCAAGTAATGAATATTGTAATTGCATAATAAAGTCCGTGTAAATATATAGACCTAGTGGATCGCCTGTGACGATTTCGAATTTTCAAATCCATATTTTATTGCACACTGTGTCTGTGGTGCTTTAGAACCCGTTAGTGTGGACTTGTTGGCCCAGTGGGTGGATGTGTGGGGGGGTTATGTTATGTCAGGCTGTGTGAATATACTTATTCCAGGTCTAAGTTTGCTGCCCTGTGGGCCGAGGTCTCTCAATGAGCATTTATGGACTCCAGAGTGACTGAACGGGTAATTATGCACATCCGTTCTCCTGAAATGTCAGTGCTGCTCATCTTCCTGCCTTTTTTTTTTGCTCATGTGTGCATGGCTCTTATCCTTATCCGCAGTTCAACATGCAGCATCCCACACATCATAGGCCCGGATCAGGATTATGGCATGTTATTGCCTATAGATCCGATCCTTCTCGGGGGTATATCTAGCTCCTAACTGCTGCTGTTCACCCAGCTTCATTCCCGCTCATGCATAGTCATTGAGCATCGATTTGGAAAAGCTTGGAGCAAAGTGAATTACATGGTTTGACACTGGTGCTAAGTATTCGGTGTATAGGTCAAGACGGAAATACACAGTCAAGTACATATAGGAATCCTCACTTCAGCCTCAACCCTACAGACCCCAGGACTAACAGATAATTGCATTTTATGTATAAAAGGTTTGTGACTGGTTTTAATTGACATGAAGTCATCGCACATGAGTCTGCGTCAGTGTGTCTGCATCAACCCGGCAATGGACTGTTTGCGTTTGCAGTCGTCAAATCAAATTGGGTTTTAGTATCAGCTAATATTTATGGATTAGTGAAAATTGGCTCAAACATCTTGACTGTGGTAGAGTTGTTTACTTACAGACTTCAGCTGAGAGAAATCTGTGTAAGGTTCATACATCATCGCACTGACTCCCTTTAATGCCTCTACCCTTCTGCACTTCTCCACTTGTGTGTCAGGTGGTATCACTGTACATTATCCTGTTTAGGAACAGATTGTCTGATTGTCTGTTCTAGTTCTATTTCATGCTCTTATCCAGAGCGTCGTTCTGTGAAGCTGAAAATGAGCTGTGTCTCTCAATCCTCTCAGTCACTTCACCATCGGCTTTGGCCTCTATTTCTTCTACTTGTTACTTCTTTGTTTTTCTTCCTATTTTTTCATCAATACCAGGCGGATTTTAATGTGTGATAGTTGTCTCACATCCAGTCTTTTTTTCAGTCATTTAAACGTTTTTTATCTTGTTGTTGTTGTCTCAAGGACAATGTTGTGCAATGTTGTGCAATTAAATAATTGTATTATTTATAAGGGCTTTTAGATTGCAGAGTGCTGTGATATTGTAAAGGGAAAGGGGGCAGTGGGGGGAGTTTCATACACTCCAGAGAGCAGATGGTGAAAACCGACATGTCTTCAGTTTCACAACAAACTGTGTTAAGTAACAATAATGTTCTGGCGACTCGTCATGGCACAGCAAGCCATGAAAACACTCAGGGTTCAGGGGGTTTTAATTACTCAAGAACTCTCTTTGCTGATCTTTGCTGATCTGCTCTCATTTACTTCATTTGCTGTTTGCCATAACAAACGCCACATGTTATCCATCTGTTTCACATTTCAACAGTCAGAGGACAGACTTTGTTTATTGTAAAACATCCCCAGTAAATGCTGGATTGATTAGCAGCAGCAGCGGAGGAATGAGGTAAAATCTACGAGCGTAGATTCGTTCATGAGGACAGTTGGTCTTCTTTCCCAGCAGCTGCTGTGGTGACTGGGAACGTAACAAGCTGTAAGTTCGTGAGGCAAGATTTGTCCTCCAGCCTCTGCTTTCCTCCAGCCTAGAAAGTGGTGAAATCCCTTCTAGACTCCTGTTTTTCATGTTTCATCTGTCAGCAATATTTGACCAAAGACGTCTGTTGGCCCAAGAAAACAATATTCAATTTAAGAGGTGGTCCCGATGGGTGTGTGGGTACAGGAACATGTCGGAGTTCTGCGGTACAAACCCCACGTCCTGATCCTTTACAACTGCAGAGTTTTCCAGTCCAGTGTGAGGAACATCTTACACTTGTGTGCTCTCAGGGTGCCTCTTTTACATCTTCTCATACCTTGTCAGACCCGAGCAGACAGGTCCTGCAGCTCCTTGTTCATTTGAATGCAGATGACATTTTCTTCTGAAGGAGCCCCGCCCTCTTGGAATGTGCAGCTTTGAGTCCCTCCACTTCTTTGTGTTGACACTCTTCCTTTCCTGAGGTGGTTCTCTGGATGTGTGTGACCATCTACCAATGAGGGGCTTCCTCCTCAGCTCTCCGTCTGGATCAAAAGCACATTCAGTCCTTCAGTCCTTACTGCTGTCGGACAGCTCTCGTCTGGTGGTTCAGTGATGTCATCCAATGGCACATTGTAAAACATGAACACACAGTTGACCTCTCACTATGGAAACCTCTTCACTTCCTCCAACTGTAGGAAAATGAAACTACCTGACGAATGGTGCTGCAGGCAGGGGCTTCTAAACCACGGTGAAAGTTCTATGGCTCAGACATAACTAGGAGGGCACGATACCGCCACAGCTTTGTGGGCGATGCAGCAAGCTGCTGCCTTCAGGAGACAGCTGTGTGCACGTATTCACCTGGCTGACAACAGCCTGATCACAGCAGCTTCTAGAACAACAATGCTATGTAACCCTTTGTTGTCATATGTTCATTTAAATAATTTAGCAATGACAATCCAGTCGATATTGTGGACTGATCACGTCATGCTTTAGGGAGTATAGTGCTCAAAGGTCGCAGTTGCATTTTTTTCAACTGGGTCAACTGGGTGTCACTGGTCATTGGTATTAAAGTTTCTGCAAAACAAATTTTGCTACCTAATGATTGTTACTTGCAGGTTATTTGTAGCATTGGTTAGTTTAGTTTTTTTAGAGACTTTTCAGAGCTTATGGCCCACAGGCGCACACAGTGCTGATCATTGTTCTTGGGGTCATTAGCAGTATAGCTTTCCTTTGGCTGCAGACAGTGATGTATGCTGAGCACTGTGACCTCTCAGCCTCATGGGGCTAAACACATGCATGTAAAATCTATGCACCAGGGTTGCCATTAAAGACCAGGCGTTGTGCGATTGTCTTAGGCATTGGATTAGTGAGGACAGGAGGTGTCATTTGTCTTGTCTTGCTCACAGCTAACGCCCTGCTAGCTCATTAGCATTTAGAGCTTATTGATTGCATTTTCAGAGGGCTGGGCGATATACTGATGTAAAAAAGTATATTTCTATATTTACAAATGTGGATTGGACATGAACATATAATATGACAGAATTCAGAACATCGTGCTCACATATGTTGTTTGACATCAATTTATTGTGCTTGTTCAGAGGGTCACATGATCCCATTCAAGATTCTGTTCCTGCATACTGGATGTCTGATACCTGTTGATATCCGGAGGTTGGAAGTTGTTGCACACGTGAAGGATATATTTGACCAAATCCAAAGAAATGTATGCGCTGTTTCACATCGTCCTCAATTATTTTTGGAAACTACAAGCTGCCAATGTTTGGCACAAACCGACTGTCTGGGATCAAATATTTGTGCTGGTTTTGATGTGAACCCCTTCAGGCTCTGCCTCCAGATTGGATAGAATATTTTGTGCCTCATAGTCTCCTGATGGAGCCTGGAGACTGTCACTGAGGAAATGGTCTTGGATATGTGATATTACAGAGTCCCAGGCACTACAGGGGTTATGGCCCTCTGATTCGCTTCCCTAATCCAATTCCGTCTAATAGTAGGAATCATAAGCTGTCAATCACATTCTCCATTCATTTTTCAATGCCCCCTTACGTTTACCACGTCTGTTTCCCTGTGACAGTTTGCATTTTAACACACCGAGCTCTGCTACACTGCATAACAGCCAGCAAGTTGTGAAATGGAAGGACTATAAGGTTTGTTTGTGTGGAAATCTAAGGCGATTCAAAACAAAAATCATCAGTTTCTTTCAATGCTCAGAATAAGTTTACCCGCCTTAACACTTGTATCAGTGTGTAAAATCAATTGAGTCTTTGTAGAAGTTGTAGGGCAGTAGCTAAAGCCTTTGGCCTGGATTACATCATGTAATGCATCCAGGTTTGTTTGGTAATTAGCATCTGATTTACTAGGACAGCAGGTAATTGCATGATCAGCAAGCAGGACATCCCTCCAGCCACCGTAACTGAAGGATGCAGAGGTGGAAATTGTGTGGGGTCGGCAATCTCACAAATGTAATGTGGTGAAAGAGAAATATCTTTAAATGCAGTAATTACGTTCCAGAGCCTTCGCTCAACCCAATTTCCCTCCAGTTGAGCTTGTTCTGATAATCCACACCTTCAGTACAAATGCCTCAGTGAGGTAGTGAATGTAATGCGGGGCCATAATTCCATGCTCACGCCTTTAGCGTTATACAAAATAAGAGCGTGCATAAAGGTTGATTGTTGATTGTCTAAGAGCTAAAGAATCTTATTTGTTTGGTTTAACATGTATTCTGACAGTCCTCCAATGTCTTCATTAACAGGGAAACAGGCCAGTCTATTGTTTATCTTTCGTCTGCAGCACCTCTTCTTTCTCGCCCGACTTTGATGGTTTGTTCCTCTCTGTTCTCCCAGGATGCATTAGCAGTGCACCGGGGTGTGTCCAGTTCAATTTATTGGCAAGTGAGGCAAGCCAAGTACACAAGCTAAATAATTTAGCCAGTAGGCTGAAGGCACTCTAACCCATCACATGAAGTGAAAAGGATGCTGCTAGTTCTAAATAGTTGTATCACATGATAGACACGGATGTAAAAGAAGTCGTCCTGGCCTGAGCACAGACCAGTTTGTGAATGAATTCCCAGTGTTGGCTTTTACAACCATATTGTATTTTGTTTTTGTGATTTAATCTTTTACCTAATCAGGTAAAAGATGAATCAGTCATGTGTTTTTTATAGTTCACAGTGAAGATGTCGTTAACGCTTCGCAGCTCGTCCGCTGTCAGGTCGGCGCGTGTGTCCGACTGACGGTTGCCAAGTGAGACATCAGAGGGTAAACGGCGTTTACAGCCCGGCGTGCAGCGTCTGTGGGCTCGCCACGACAGTTGGCTAGGTAAGTGGTGCGTGTGCTTTGAGGACACGCCATGGGTGGTTGGCGGGAGCCGTGCCTCTTGTTGTGCTAATGAAAGCTGCTGCGGGGGGAATACAAGGAGAATTGGACGCAGAAAATATGTCCCTCATTAATGCGGTCATTCCAGAAGTACTGATACTAGACAATAAGTGAAATATTGTGTGTACACCTCAGTACGATGATACGAGTGTTTGCAGCTTCACATTGACAAGTTTGTGTGAGTTTGTTAGTATCTATGTGTTATTGAAGTGGTCTCGCTCTGGTTGGGGCACGTTTCCCTCTCACTAGTATGGCGGTGACCCTCCTCATGTTTGAGCAGTTATATATATATATATATTTTTAAATATGACTTTCTGATAACTGGATTGATTGAGCTGAGAGATCCCAACGTCCTGACCCCTTCTGTAGATTCGAGTGAAGCGTGTGCTGAAGAGACGGTTGGCCGCCTCTTGTCTTTGTAGGATTGTTATTTCAGAGGAAGACAGAGATCAGTGGATAATTTCTAATGAATAAGACACTGAACAACCAGCTTGATTTGATCGGACTAACAATGTGCTCAAACTGACAATCTAAGACAAGCTAAGAAAAACAAAACATAAAACACCACCCAGGAGCGATGAGTGTACGTTCAGCTCTAAAAGTCCCTCCCTTCCAGGAAAGATGAGAACTGATCCGAGTTCGTCCACTGCTCCACTCATACTTCTACAGGAAAGGTTTTATTTACTTTAGTCCATTTGGATTCCTTTATAGAGCCATCTGCTGCAGGCACAGTACACCTATGAAGTACAGGGACGCTGCTTTCACAAGTAGAAAAGTCGGCTTATTAACTGACTCTTGATCAGTGTGGAAGTAACGTCAGCCTGCACAGGTGTTAGGCAGCGAGAGAATGCTTAGGACGTTCCTTTAGTTTAGCTTTCCTCTGAACGTTAGAACAGCTGGTTAGTATCTGAGGCAGATACGTTATCACCTGACATGATGAAATGAAGCTACACTTCGGACCACTTCTTGTTTCTTCAAGTGTCAGCGCGTGTGGTATCCAGCAGCAGACAACACGCTCGTCTGAAAACAAGGAGATGACTGGCTGCTTGACGACATGACTCTGGGCCTGTTTGATTGATTCGGAGCTCAGACAGTGTGAAGTCCAGAGCTCCGTAAAACGGCAGAGCTGTTGGTGGAAGCCCAGAGTAAAACTACAAAGCTGTTTGCCTTGAAACTCTTCTGGAGTTAAGTGGTTTATTATCATGGCACATTACATAAACGTAGCCGGAGGTGAGACAACGCTGTTCCAGGTATTTTCAGGAAACAAATTGGAACATGCAACTGTCTTATCCCTTTTGAATGTGTGCTTAATTACTCCGGAGTGGAGCAAATCAAATTTTTGTCTGCTTTGCAGAGGAGAAAAGAAAGTCTAATTATTACGTTATCACAAACTGAAGTGTCATTACCCAGAAAATATCAGACAGTGTGACTATGGAGAGAAGAAATGGTACGAAATGGAAGGAACAGAACGAGAGCCCGGGCGCCTGGTTGTGAATTGGGGAGGAAGAATGAAATGTTGGGCTGGTTGGCTGATTTAAGTGATACTATTGCCCCCCGGTATTGTGTCCATGATTGGATTATCAGTGAATGCAGTGTGATAGATTGAAGCCATTGATTGACTGATTAGTGGGCAGAAGAAACATGTACGTTAATACGAGTTTTATAATGTAAATCTTCGTGTATGTGGTTGGTTTCTTCAGTCCTCTGTTGTTGTATGTGTTGAATTCGTCCTCCGACCTGTTCAACAAATGAGCGATGAGTTGGAGCTCTGTCGCCGCCTTCCTCCTTCCTCCCTCCTCCCTGCCTGCTGAATTAAAGCTGGCGATTCATGTAAAGGACTGAGGGAGAGAAAATCAATCTGCCTTTCACACAGTCTTCATTAGTTTGCCTTTTGTCAAGTGGCTGGGTCCGATCCGATACGGCCGCTTCCTACAACCACAAAGGTCACGTCAATAAGTGCGTGCGTGCGTGTGGTCTGACACAACCATTCAAACCTTTGCACCCAGTGGAGAGAGTGGCGTCATCTAAATGATCTCCTCTCAATGTTTTTGATCCATCGGTCTTCATCAGTGTTTTTCATCAGAGTTTTAGTAAAAAGTGTTTCCCGATCACATCTCCCACCAGAGTTGTCTTAACAGCGATAGACACATTTGAACCAGTGAGTTGGAGATATAGATTCTCTAAAGCTCTTCAATTTCATCATTCTCTTCTCTCCTCCCCAGACAGCCATCAGCTAGCATTGATTAGCGTGTGCTTCAGAGGTAGCTTGATGGTATCTGGCTGGGTTAAATCGTAGGCAACTGGACTTCTGGTTCAACCAGCCATGACTGAGAGCCTCACAGACTAGCTTGATGGTATGATCAACGCTGGGCATTGTTTAGCACCAATCAGCCGATGGGAACAAGTCATTTTACCAACACCGTCAGATCAGCGACTCTGGGTACAGAGGGTGTTGGGATCTATGGGATAAAGGCAGCGACGGACAGGAAACGTCTTGTTTATCGGCTTGAATTTATTGACTCAGTTTTCTCGTGTGATGAACGCTGGTTAGTCATCGGTGGATAGTGAAATGAAATGAAGAGGGAGCCCAAACTGCTTATTGATTTGTAGGAATCCCTCTGATAATGTGTCTGTCTTTAAATGTGTTAGTGGTTAATTGCAAGGATTATCTCATGCACTGCATCATCGAGCCACTTCTGGTCTCTACTCGTCTGCACATGTCTTGCAGCCACGCCGGTTGCTTCACTTGAACAGTTACCTGATGGTGGCGAAACATCAATCCAGAAAACCCACATAGATTTCATATGAAACAGCATGGACAACCTTTTCACTTCTTCCTGAAGGACGGCGCCCTGGGCAGAGAGAAGGATATTGTCCTGTGTTTCTCAGCAGTGGGCGATGTGAGGAGACGAGGTGGAAAAACGGTTAGGTGGTGAGTTTTGTTCCCAAACAGCATGGGTCAAGAAGCAAGTTTTATAAGCATCAAATGTCAGAGCCTCAGCGGGCTGTATCTCCTGTAGATTTGTACCAGGACAAAATACATCATGGCAACAAAAACCTTGTTTTCTGTTTAACTAACTTGGCACACAGGGGAATTGTGCTGGAAGAAACTGCCTGATGCGAGTGTCACAGCTCACTTGTCCTCTGGGCTAATTGCATATGCATTTGTGTGGAGAAATGAAGTCCTGGCCAAGACATCATTCCTTTTTAAATACTGTATGTTGTAAAAGCTACTCAGAGGCCACACTCCAAATGTATGTCACATGTGTGATCTACCTTTTATTCGATTTGAAACGGAAAGAACACAGAAACTTAATGAGAGACACTATAAGTGTAAGCAGACAGCATTAACTTTTGGACCCGTAAATTAAATACAGCCCCATATCAATAATATGTACTTTATATCCATATGTAAACACCGCACTACACACACTACGCCGACACATGCAAATGTAAATTGGGGAAAAAAAAAAAAAAAAAGCACAAAGTTTTGATAACCATGAATGGAATTATACTGTGAGGCCATCGTTGCTATGGAGACAAGAAGTCACAGCTCCATTGCCACTGGTCTCTAGTCTGGTGCCTGTCTGACAGGTTACCATACGGTAGTTATATTTGAATAACTATTTGTGGAGGCTGGATGCAATTTCATTCATGTCCAAATGTCTGAATTCGGTGTCAACTAACAGGGTAGAACGTCACAAAACTTCCTTGTTTACTTCACTAAGGGGGGCGTATCATTCAGTGTTTGCCATTAGCTGATGGACCACCGTAGAACGACTTCCTGTTTTTACTCTTCAATACTCACAACATCCCATTGCGTCTGTTATAAAACCCACAACTGCCCCGTCTGATTAGGCCGGTAGCAGCACGAAACGAGGAGGCTTGAAAACCGCCATGGAGCCTTTCTGCTCTGCATGCGCACGTCGCCCCGTGAGCACGAAGCTGTGACTAATGAGCGCCGGAGTCGGTCCATGACTGATTGACTGTGTTCCTCAGCAACCGAGCAACCAATAAAAACTTCAGTCATACAAGAGTCATCTACTTGTTCCAACGTCATGGGGCAGGAAGAGGAGTTCAAACGATGGTCTTTCTCTGTTACTCTGTTTCTTCTGGACCTTATACTACCTCCCCTACCCCAAACAGAGCCTTCAGTTCTGCCTTTACATGCTTGACATTGCTTCATCTTTTCATGTCTTACTCACACTGTGTGTCTGGTGCTTCACCATCACCAGCAGGTGGTCACCGGAGACAGATATCCTCCTTTAGTTCACCGCCATTAAGCTGCAGCTCACAGAGGAAATTGTTGCACCTGGGTTACTGGCTATTATGTCTGCAAATCTGAAAGTCTAATGATTTGTACCTGGACTCAGTCACGTCCCCTGCTAGAGTTAATAACACACAGAGGAGGGACCAAATCAACTCCCGATTGCTTTTGTATCATACTTTTGTTGTCAGTCAGAGGTGGAATAACAAGCACTGTTAATCGCCTCTTTAGATTATTTCTGCTTGCTGGATGTTTCCTAAAGGCCGGTTCATAGTGTATAATCAGTTAATCAATCCAGTGAAACATATCCTGTCCTTGAGTGAATTCTGTGCTGGACTCCAGCATGAACATGGACAGATAGAGGACTCCATGTTAACGTCAGGACATGAAGGATATGAGGCTTGTGAAAACCAAGGCCACGACGACTGGAGGGAGCTGAACGATCGGGTCGTAGTTTGTGTGAGAAAGGACTCTGGACCTGCTGCGCTCACACTACACAGACACGTTTGTGACATCACTGATCCCAGAAATGCCTGTAATGGGACAGAGCCTTCATGTTTTGTGAATACAAGAATATAAACATTGTTTCAGCCATAGACATTTCCCTCAGCTTGGTCTTTGCTCCAAGGTTTAACGCAGCGTGGAGGTGGTGTGCTGGCCTCAGGGTCCCACTCATTTCAAAATGTCATTTTTATTTTGTGATATTTAATGTACCACGTCTCACTTCCTCTGTCCCTTTTTTCATCTTCATGTTCAATGTCTCTGCACAACATGCACGGATATTCATGCCATCATGGAAGACGTTTCATGCTTGTTTTTGCCAGCTTGATCCTGGTGAATGTTTAATGAAATCTATTTATATTTATTTACCTTATGTCCTTTCCATTGAGTGTGGTGAACTTCTCGTGTTTTCCAGCAGCATCATTTCTGTCATTGATGAAATCACAGATCCGTTCAGCCCAGCAGTCTTTCAAAACACTGTCTCTGCGATGTTGGCGTCTCAGGTGTTTATTTACACTGACCTCACTGCCAGAAAGGTTACGGCAGAGGTGGGCCCAAAGGAGCGCTTGATTCGCTCACCTTACTACACTAGCTGGGCAGTCTCGATCATTGGGGTGTTTTTTTTGTTCTTGTTTGTTTGGTGCGACCTGTATGACGTCATAATCACTCAGATCGGATTCATATCAATTATCAGCCCACTGTTTATCGTGTACACGCAGTAAACGGTTTATCCGTCGACCTCCTCTACATCACACTTATCAAAGTAGCGCAGGGGGAAATGGGAACTGGTTGCAGTTCATTTTAAGATTTTGAGTCATTATTTCTCCACTCGCCCTTTTCTTGTCTCATCTGTCTCCCCTCCTTAATGACCCCTGTGCTGTGGCTCTCACTCCGTCTCCATCGTTCTCGCATTGAGGCGGCAGCGAGCAAAGCAGTCAAGCATCTGTACTTCACCACATACTCCCATCCCAGGGGATGTTTTTTGGCAGGCAGAGGGGTGTGTGTGTGTTGTTTGTAGGGTCCACATGCTGGTTGGCTGTCTGATGTACTAATCTGCCCAACAACCATTGTCGGCCTGCTCACTTCTTCCTCTTGTCTCTCCTTTCTGGGCTCGTACACGTAACCCACCTGTTACAAGGGCGTTAGTCACAAGTGTTTCCCCAGAAACACGGCGACCTCAGCTTGGCTGCAGCAGCCCTTGTGGGAACACACACCCGTCCTCACCGCCCACTTGTGCACATGTTTACTGGGTTAAAGATTTCTTAGGACCCAACGCAAACAGGGTCATTAACCCCCTGACCGCTGCACAGATGTCAATGATTTCCCATCATCACTCTGTGTGCGTTCATTATGTGGTGTATGTGCGTCTGGTTGGCAGGTTTTCATTTCGGGTCTCATGGTCAGACCCTCCTGTTGCTCTCACATCACATTTATTTCCATGTCAGTGAGAAGCCTTTTGGCAGGATGTTCAGTCACAACCCGACACAGAAAGGGCTCCTCTCCTGTGTAATCTGGACCCCAATTGAAACATGAACGATTTGTGTTTTGGAAAGTTTCTCTCCCAGAGGCTGTGCTTGTGGCTAATGCTTGACGCTTGGTGTCTAACTGCCCTTTGTGTGTCAGAGATTCTGGCCATGGAGCAAACTGCCTCGAATCTCCCTCTGAACTTCAGTCACATGATTTCCACACTCATGGGGTCATGTGTGGGTGCGTTTGGGAGGCTGCCTCACTCATACCCTGTGGTTTGTCTGTGTATTTGTGTTTGCATTGTGCACATCCACAAGCTGATGGTGTATTTTGGGGTCCGTGTCACACCAGATACATGACTGCTTGTGTTCAGTTGTACAAGCTGAATCATGTTGGTATTTTTTTTTATCCCCAAGCAGTTGTTAGTTGCACAGTTTCTAATCCATTAGCTGCATTGATGAAGGGAAACCATTGTAGAAAGAAGGGGGGGGGGGGTCATCTACTTGGATGGCTATGGCTGAAGTGGGCATTGTATGCAAGTTGTCATTCACCTTCACAGTGACGTTTGAGGGTGAAGCTTTTGTCTTTGGAGCTCGAGCATAAATTCTCTTGTCAGCCAATGTCTTGATAAGCAAACTTGTATGTGTGTATTGCTCAGTGAAGACAGTGTTTCCTGCAGTTCACTGGTGGAAACAGATCAATGAGAGGTGAAGTGAGGAGCGATTGAGGAGGAGGGGACAGTCTCTCACTCAGCTCTTCAGTCTCAAATGGTTTGGGCTCTGTTGCCTCTGTTCCTGGTGTCACTGTACGTGAGATCATCCCACTAGAAGCCAGCGCTGCCCTAGAACACCACTTGAGCTCGAAGACACAGCCAATTAGCACGGAGCGATTTCACATCTGAAATAGTTTCCACTACCAGTTCCTAATAACAGCGGTCAACCTAGAAAATCCTGAGCAGTTAATCCAATTAGCGTCAACACATCGGGATCCCGAGCAGTAAATCCATTAAGAGTTAACACACAGGAACACTCGGTGTAGTGAGCTGCACGTACATTCCCACATTCAGGAACGGGTGCCGCCAACACACAATTGTTGCACATACACACATCCAATCCCCCCCTACATCTGTGTGCGACGGGATTTATCATCGTGCTAGCAGATGGAGGCTAATGAGGCCGACCTGGATATTCTGGCTTGTTACCACGTATGAGTTAACACAAGCTAGGATGCTAATATAATTACGGTCGTGCTTCTGTGTCTTCATTCCACCTTCTCACAGCTAATCTCCGGCTTCCTTCAGAGAATAAATTGTGTGTGTGTGTGTGTGGAGAGCGTGCAGGACGGTCGCCGGCCTGACCTTTACCGTCTGTCCACTAAGAGGATAATAAACAAGCTTGGACTCCTTCCTTGGTCTTGATGTAATTAAACCCATCAGCACCTTTGCCTTTTTCCATTTAATACCCATATGGACAATTAAGTAGCAGGACTTACTGCTGTTTACTGCTGTGCATTTACCATGTCCAGCACATCATCATCTTTACTTAATCTGCATCATCTGGGGAAAAACATGAACGTGACACATGTCATTATAACACATGTAGACATGGACATGTAGGGTGTGATGGGACTCTGACGCCAACTAAAAGTAGCAAGCAAGTAGAAACTACCACTAGATTTCACTACAGCCTTTAAAAAAAGATCCTGGCTGTATTTCCAGTGCTCTCATGTTTCCATACTCCGGAGCAGAGCTCAGCTCCAGTCGTCCTCTCATGTGGGGCTGTGCAGCCCGTGAAGTGGAGCAAGAGTATTGGAGTAGATCTGTTAAGGAGACATGTGTGGATGAGCTGTAATTAGCAGCCTCGCTGGCTTTAATTAGTGGGTTTAAATGGAGGAAAGCTATCGCTGGCCGTCCTTTTGATGTGATTTGGAAGATTATGCAAATACAGTAGCTTTTGTTCGGTGTTTGTGATGAAAATGTGGGTTTGTGTGTGAAAATGGCGCAGCAGTTTGATCTGCCTCTCAGGGAAGGTGTAATCAGTGCAGAGTAAATGTTGGAGGACGAGGAGGAGGAGGAGGAGGAGGAACAGTGCATGGACGTGTCTGGGAGACACTGGGAGATGTAAATAGTACACACACATAGCACAGGATTTCATTCTCCTCCTTCAACTTGCTTCATGCAGCCTGGTGATCAGCGTCCGTGATGGGAATAACGTCCGTCGTGATCCCGATGTGAATAAAAGCGTAAAATCCCTGGTGTTTTACAGCGGAATGCGATCTCCTCCTCTTTTCCATTGTTCAAGGTTTTTATTATTGATTATTGGATTCTTCAAAGCAATTATACTTATTTATTCGTTGACACCTTACTCAGCTACACCTTCCCTATTAACTGTGCATTTTCAGTCAGTCTTTAGTGACTGCGCTCAGATTTACATCCACTCAGGAAGCTTACTGCTCGGGCAGCAGGTCAGTGACATAATGACCTGCAATTGGTTTGCTGTCTGGGCTCATAAAGGGAGAACAGGCACTAGTTACCTCCGACAAGGAGCCACTTCAGTTTACTGTGTTTTGCTGTTTGTGCTACATCTTCATTATGGGAAGAAACATAACACTAGAACATTATTCTGGCTGTTGCTACAGCGTGTCCTGGTAGAGTACGAGTCGCTGTGTCTGTCTCCCCCAGCAGGTTTCCTGAGGCACATAGTTTACATCACACTCCGTGGTCTACACCTGATGCTCTGGAGCAGTGGATTCCTTTGTGAAAATACACCTGGGACTTTTGTTCTTGTTTGTACCTGTCGGATATAAAGTATTCCTGCACATTGCGAGCTTTTTTCAAGGGTCAGATTCCAAATTCTTTTTGTTTTTTGTTTGTTTGGAGGGTTGTGCTCTCTGAGTGTATTTCACACATGTTACTGTCGAGTGAGACACACACACACACACACACACACACACACACACACACACACACACACACACACACACACACACACACA
>JBBMJM010133051.1:0-12331 GCA_037832705.1 Centriscus cristatus
GGCTGTTAGAAAAATGTATAAATTGGCCGCACCTTTGTATAAGCCTCATGGTTCAAAACTTATGAAAAAAGTAGTGGTTTATAGTCCGGAAATTACGGTAATAATTCTACAATCAGTCTGTTCATTCACATGTTGACAGGATATGATCGTCTCCAGCTCAGTTACACCTCCTGCTCACAGTGTCTTCTCTGACTGATCCCAGATCAATAATACAACCAGGCACTCTTGCTCTCTCTCTCGCCCCCCCCCACCCCCCTCCCCTTCCCCAGGAGGATTGCCAGCCATGTCTCCCTGGTTACTACTGCGGTGCTACCGGCCTTCCAGCGCCCTCGGGAAGATGCTGGGAGGGTTTCTTCTGTCTGGGCGGGTCGGACCGGCCCGATCCTCCTTTCAAAGACGCTCATGGAGGACCGTGTCCCAGAGGTGATCCCCTCCGCAGGCGCACGCTGGAGACGTGTATGAAAAGGAAAAGGAAGAAGACAGTCGATAGAACCACTGGGTCATTAGACAGGAGAGGAGAAAAACCTCCTGCATTCATGGTCGCTGAAGAAATTAGAATTGTAAAGCAGCTAATCACGTTAGTTGTACATACACACACATACACACACATACACACACACACACACACACACACACGCAGCTGATTAAATGAACACACACAAAGCACTTTTCAACATAAAAGCACTAAACAGAAGCAGCTGCTCCGCTGACAATGGGAATCGAACGCTGTCCGCTGTGAACAGGGAGTGTCTCCCAGCGTGTGTGTGTGTGTGTGTGTGTGTGTGTGTGTGTGTCTCATGAACGTCGTCCACACACAACTAGGTTACCACTGCTCTGAGGGCTCGGCGGCGCCTCAGCGGTGCCCCCCGGGAACCGTCAGCACAGAGGAGGGCAGTGCTCGGTGCCGCTCCTGTCCCCAGGGGTAAAGACACGCTTCAGACAAACACCACAAACGTGCACCTTTATCCCAGAGGGCCGATGAAAGAACTAACCCCAACCGTCTTTGTTTGCTGTGGGTAGGTTTTACTGTCCCGGCAGCAGCGACGGCTCGTTCCACGTGTGTCCCGGGGGTCATTACTGTCCCCCCGGGACCTGGTCCAAACACCAGCACCCGTGTCCGGCCGGATCCATCAACCCGCTCCCTCAGATGGGAAAACCCCAGGACTGCGTACCCTGCCCTCCAGGTCACACACTGCTTGTGTTCACTGGGGGGTCTTTACCTGAAGGACCCAAGTGGGGGTTCAGCTGAGTGAATCCACCAGTTGTTGCTCCCTTGTTGATCCCTGTTGATAGAAAATGAGCTGAAGGACTGATGGGTGCTCAGTCCAGTCATGAATGATGTTCTAAATATATGTTAAATATAAATGTATTATAGTATTATTTTATATTATGTTATATTTTATACATATATATATATTAATACACCACCGTTCAAAAGTTTGGGGTCCTCCCTTTTGTCAGTGAAGATGGTGCACAGATACAGATGATGGCCGTTGATTAGAGAAGATGTTTAACTGAAATTGTTTTGATTACATTTACTTCCACTAGTCATCATCTGTTCATGTCCATATAATATACATATGGATATAATTAGTGTAGATTGTTTTGTATTTTGTAAATATTATGTTTACTGTTCATTTCCAACAGTGTAAACTTCCCCCCTGATGACTGAAATGATCATATATTACCAATCATCCATTTGCCATGGCTACAGGCGGTGGTCTTCATCACTTCCTTCCTCACTCCAGGTTCCTTCTGCGCGTCCCCCGGCCTGCACGCTGCTTCGGGTCGGTGTGACGCCGGCTATTACTGCCTCTCTGGGGCTCGATCCGCCACACCCGTGGACGCTGGGGTCACAGGTGACAGGTGCCCTGAAGGTCATTACTGTCCCCGCGGCTCCTCGGCCCCCTTCCCCTGTCCCCCTGGACACTACAGCAACACGACGGGGAACAGTCACCTGTCGGACTGCCCGCCCTGCCCTCCAGGTGGGAAGCGCCGTCCGCCAACGGCGTCACGTCGTCTGTGCTGGTGCCTGACGAGCAGTGGGGGGGTTTGTAGGGTTCCTGTGTGTCACCAGGGGGCTCTCGTTCCCCTCCCACGTTTGTCCAGCTGGTTTCTACTGTCCAGGCGCCGCTCCGGCTCCGACAGCCTGCTCACCTGGACACATGTGCCCGTCTGGATCCCACAGACAAACCAGGTGTCCTCCTGGTTCCTACCAGAGTTCACCCGGCCAGGTGAGACGGATCCCGACGAGCGGTCTGGGCCGACGTCCGTGACACCTCGGGGATTTCCTCTTCCACAGGCGGAGTGCGCTCAATGCCCGGGGGGGTTTTACTGTTCGGCCCTGGTGGACGCAGACGGTGACCGTGTGTCTGGGACGCAGACCCCGGTGTTGTGTCCCGAAGGACACTACTGCCCTCCAGGTGGGACGTCCAGTCATCTGATGGGGGTGTTGTGGTCACAAGGGACGTGCACGGGACACGTCGGTGGAACGACAGTCGGCCGTGACGATAAATGACTCTGTCGTTATGCAAATAGCAATTTACGAAGCATCAACAAGACAAACGTGTTGTGGCTGAAGCACCGGACCCTCTGCAGACCCCCGCTGGTGTTTTTCTGCAGGGACGCCGTCTGGTGTCACATTCCCGTGCCCAGCTGGCACCTTCAACAGGCGGACGGGCTCGTCCAACCAGGGGGCCTGTGAGCTCTGCCCCCCGGGGACGTACTGCAGCGCCCCAGGACTGGCGGCCCCCTCCGGCTCCTGCTCTCCTGGGTACACGCAGCCCGACATCACGTCTCGTTCTCACAGCGACTGAAACGTACGACGTTCTAAAATTAGACATCTCTCATCGACCCCCCACCCCCCCACCCCCTCCATCTCCGTACTGTAGTTACCTGTGTGTCCTCGGTGCGGTTTCTGCCCAGCCGGAGGAGGGTCCGACAGGGGGGCGCTGCCCGGCAGGGTCCTACTGCCCCCAGGGGACCCTCCACACGATGCCCTGCCCCGCAGGAACCTTCAGCTCCACACCTGGTGACGTGGTTTCCGTCCTCTCTGACTCGGTCGGTCCAGTCATCCACTCCGTTCCCACCCAGGACGAGTCTGTTCCGGTTCGTTCCAGGGGCAGCGTCCATCGACGTGTGTCAGCCGTGTTTACCCGGACATTTCTGTGCTGAGGGGGGGCTCCCCTCTCCATCTGGACCCTGTGACCCCGGCTTCTACTGCACAGAGGGATCCAGGACGGCCTCACCTCGGAGAAACGGAACAGGTCTCTGGCTTCTACATCTTTCCCTTTAACATTGTGTTCATTCACTAATGCTGGTAAATAAACCCCCCCCCCCCACTGTCGGTGTTCCTCTGTCTCCAGAGGAACACTTCCAACAAATTAGAGGAAATGTCACCTGACGAGTAGTGACATCTAGTCAAGGGACCCGTTCTTTCTTCCAGGTGTCTTGGTGTCTCCCAGTGATTCACCTCAGGTCCCAGGTGATGTGTGTCCTACAGGCCACTATTGTCCCAAAGGCAGTGAAAGGCCACGCCCCTGTCCTCCAGGTACCAACCCACACCGCTCCACACCTGAACAAAGGTGACAGGTGAACAGTTTCTCGTTCAAGCAGCATTCAGAGACGGTCACCTCGACCTTTCATTGGTTTGTCACCAGCTTCTCGTGAACTCTGACAGATCGAACTTTGTGGAGTTAATCTCCATCCATGTGTGGGAATTTGTTGATTACCGTAATTTCCGGACTGTAAGCCGCTACTTTTTTCGTAAGTTTTGAGCCATGAGGCTTATACAAAGGTGCGGCCAATTTATACATTTTTCTAACAGCTCCAGCAGGAAAGAGTGAGACAGGTGGAATATGTGGGCACCTGCAGTTTATAGACAGGTGCGGCTTATGTATTTACAACATGTTTTTTCTTTTAAAGGTGTATGGGGTGAGGCTTATAATCAGGTGCGCTCTATACTCCAGAAATTACGGTATTTCTCCCCAAACCGCCCTTATGCTGATCGTCACATCTGCCAAGGAGGTTTATATTTGCATCAGCATCGGCAATTCATTTGTCAGACACCTTGTCGGGGTCCTGCCCTCTGCTGCTGTGAATTAATGGGATCATCTTCCGTGGTCTTTGGCCCAGACTGTCGGTGTTGACCTTCAGTCAGAGCGTCGGTTCCTGATGGAAGTCATTGGCCTCATAGAACTTTGTGTCTGACCTCCTCCTTTTTATTACGTGGCTTTCGTGTCCCTAAAGCCCCCAGAGGTACTTAATACATCCACCACTGAGGAGGAGGTTGTAAAACCTAATTGGAGTCGAATAAACCTGTCACTACAGCCGGCCCGCTTCTTAACCCAGTGGATAAATGTCCCCCTAGTCCCCCCAGTGGATAAATGTCCCCCTCTGCGGCGTGCAGACACACACTGTGAGGTCGTGTTTGTGTGTTCGCTTGACTCCTCCACAGGTACTTTCCTGGGGAGGTCGGGGGCGGAGTCAGAGGCCGACTGCGAAGCCTGTTTGCCAGGTTCCTACTGCCCCTGGTGGGCGCAGACGTCTGCCGGCCCCCTCTGTCCCCCGGGGTGGTTCTGTCCACCGGGGTCGGTGTCTGGGCATCAGCCAGGTACAACGTACATCACCGGGGGGGGGGGGTCCAGCAGACTCCTGTCTGTTAACATCTGTTCATCTGAGACAGTCCCATTGACCTTTGCCTCCTTCCACGTCCACACATTCCTCCTGATCCCCGTCTGTCCGTTTATTAGGGGACGTTTCTCTAATTTGAACACAAAGGGGCCTGAGCCTATAAATAGCTGCCATGTGAATGTTGTGAGGGATCGGCCCCCGGCCCCCCTGGACGTCTGCACTGTGCTTGTACATTTTATTGCGAACAGACGAAAGCTCAAACTCCGATGTGTCTGCTCGAGCCGCAGGACGTCGGTGTCCCCCAGGCCACACGTGCCCTCGTGGCAGCGGCCAGCCGGCCCCCTGCAGCCCCGGCACGTTCCAGTCTTCATCCGGTCAGTGGTCCTGTGACACCTGCCCACCAGGTAACTAACGACATCTGCGCACAGCTGCAGGCAGCTCGCCGACCGCTGAGCGCGTGGCGCCGTCTGCCCAGGTTTCTTCTGCGGGGAGGGGTCGTCCGTGCCGTCTCCGTGTCCGACGGGTACTGTCGGTCCGTCAGCTGGCAGGACGTCCCTCAGCGACTGCTCCCCCTGCCCCCCCGGCTCCTTCTGTAACAGCAGCGCTCTGACAGGCCCGTCTGGGCCCTGCAGCCCAGGTCTGACAGGCCGTCTCAGGGGCGGTGGAGGGGACCTCTCCTCTAATTAGTCCCATTCCCTCGTTGTGAATGTTTCCCAGTCAGACGTCTAATGAGGCTGTCTGCCGCAGGACATGTCTGCTTCCTGGGGTCCACGGAGCCCGCTCCTGCCTCCCAGCCTCATGGAGACGTATGTCCCTCCGGACACTTCTGTCCCCAGGGTAGGGGGTCACCTGAACCCTGTCCTGCTGGCAGCTTCCTCCCAGAGCCTGGAGCCTCGTCTCCGTGTCAGTGCCTCAGCTGTCCACCGGGGGAGTACTGCCGGGGTCCAGGAGCCTCACAGCCGTCAGGTGGCCCATCGTTGAGCACAGAGGTCATTTGTGGGGGGCAGATGTGGGAGGAGCCCCTTTCCACTGTTGATTTGCTGCGTACATGTGTGATGATGATATACTTTTTAGGGAACATTCTCTCGCTCATCTCAAGGTTCAAAGGTCACTAGTCCATGCGTTCATCGTCAGACATCTTTAAAAAATCAGTTAGACATCTTCAGCTCATTCAGAACTGCTGCCTGAGTTGGGGACCACCGCAGTCCAGTTCTGAGGTGGTTACACCGGTGGTCTCTCCGTCAGAGGAGAGGGGGTTTACAAAGCAGTGACCTCCTGACCTGGTATGGACCTACCAGAACCCTCAGGTCATCTAGATCCAGTCTTGTATCAGGTCCAACAGTCAGAACCAGCTTGTGTGCTCCGCTTCTGATTTTGAATTGTTGTTATTGTCTTTTATGAGTTTAATTTAAACATTAAATTAAGCTAATTCCCTGTTTGTCCCTTGAAAGACGTTTTATTAGTTGTTTCTTTCTTTTTCTCTGTAGAACACATTGTGTGTGACATGCACTGTACAGATGAAGCTGCTTTGCCTCTGCAGGTCTGTGCGCTGCGGGGTTTTTCTGTACTGGCGGTGCAGGGACCCCCGCGCCCCGAGCCAGCCCCTCCTGGTCCGTCTGTCTCTGTGAGACACTGGATGTTTCCACGTCCAGTCCAGACTCTGCCCCGTGGACCTCCCACCTGCCCTGCTTCAATAACTCCAGAGCATCCGGTGAAACACGGCTTTCTCCTCTTTATGACCGCGCAGTAAAAAGCAGGATTTACTTTTACGACATGTTTCACCTCCTCCTTCCTCCAGCGGGGTCCACCGGGGTCCACCGGTGATGAGTCCCATACGTGATGTTTTCCATTTGCAGTCCAAACAGTTCAATCATCAGATAACGAGACACAAGAGGCTCCGCTTTGATTTCCTGTCTGAGAGACACAGATATGAAGTGGAACATCTGTCATGTGACGTGTTCTGTTTCAGGAGGAGGGTCCGGCCGGGTCCGAGTGGTGATGGCGCCACAGGCGGATTCAGACCGCGTCGTGACTCACTCCCCTCCCTCTGTGGAGCGTCTGCGTTCTACCTGCACCTCGTACAGGGGCGACGTCTGCCCCAGGGGTGAGTGGGTCTGGACACAGCGCTTCTGTCTGCCCCCCCTGTTTGTCGACTTGTACGTGAACCCACCCGTCTCTGGTGGTCCTCAGGTTTCTACTGCCCTGTGGGTTCAGCCCGTCCTCACCCCTGTGACGCTGGCGCTTACTGCGACCGGGCGGGGCTGGAAGCCCCCGCGGGGCCGTGTGCAGCTGGATTCTACTGTCCTGGAGGTTCTGTAGACCCTCACACCAGCCCATGCCCCGCCGGCCACTACTGCCCCCCCGGCACCATTCGTCCCCTGCCCTGTCCTCGTGGGACCCTCCAAAGTACGACCAAGCAGCCAGCTCAGTTTGTCAGTTTCTCCAGTTGGGGGGTTTCTCTCCAACCCGTGTCTCTTGTCAGGGTCCGTTGGGGGTCCCTCAGCTGAGGTGTGCCAGCTCTGCCCCCCGGGTCACTACTGCCCCCAGACCGGCCTGGCCGAGCCAGGTGGTCCGTGCTCGGAGGGCTACTTCTGTCCCGCGGGGCAGAGCTCCGACAGGCCGCAGCATCACGTCTGCTCCGTGGGACATTC
Source organism: Centriscus cristatus (assembly GCA_037832705.1). Taxonomy (NCBI): domain Eukaryota; kingdom Metazoa; phylum Chordata; class Actinopteri; order Syngnathiformes; family Centriscidae; genus Centriscus; species Centriscus cristatus. The sequence goes on from JBBMJM010133051.1 coordinate 7,284, forward strand.
CTGTGAGAAGGTGGGTCACTCTGAACGGCATCGATCCCAAACACCCCCCCGGTGGTCTGTCGGCCGGAGTCCTGGTGTTTTAAAGGAACGAACCTGTGTCGCTTCAGGGAAGCGGCGCGCAGACAGCGTGCCCCCCAGGCAGCTACCAGCCCCGACGAGCCCGGGGCAGCTGTGACCCCTGCCCTGCTGGGTCCTACTGTCCCGATGAAGGTGGGTGACGAAGTGTTTCCAGAGGGGGAACATCATCCAGCCCCGGAGGGGGGCAAAGGTTGAATTTGTGATCCACGTGTTTCAGCCATGTCCTCGGCGCTCCCGTGTGACAGGGGGTTTTACTGCCCCGGTGAATCGGCAAGTCGACGCCCGTGTCCGGCTGGTTCCTATGGAAACGTGACAGGGCTGGCTGACGAGCGTCGGTGCTCCCGATGTGACCCTGGGATGTTCTGTGACGGAACAGGTAGACTGGGGGGTTCAGATGTTGTGGTGCACAGACACAGGTGGGTGGCTGATCGGGGTCTGTGTGGAACAGGGACCCCCGCTCCCACCGGCCCATGTTCCGCCGGATTTGTGTGTGTCGGGGGAGCGTCGGAGCCTTCACCGACAGACCCTCGGACCGGGTTCCCATGCCCGCCCGGCTTCTTCTGCCCACTGGGGACTTTTTCACCGACGCCGTGTCCCACAGGAACATTCAGGTGCAGGTTCTCCGGCTCCTGCTCACTAGGAGAGTCCGACGCCTCCTTCACAGAGGAGACCCGAGTCATTGATCCACCGCTGACGCCTCCTTCACCAGCACATGATTGAGTCCCGCCCCCTTTTAATACCGTAATAACACAGATTCATCAGTGACACAGCTGCTGGATGTTAGTTAGTCATCTTCCACAGGACCCCCGACGATTAAGACGTTTTAATTTGTTACTGTCGCTGTTAATGATGACGAGTCAAGTGGGGGCGGGACACGATGGCTCAGCTACACACACACACACACACACACACACACACACACACACACAGCTGTTGTGTGTGTGTAGCTGGAATTAATATTGTGATATAGGACTCGCTCTATCACCACTACAGTTCAGCCTGTACTGACCCGTGTTCTGACCCGTGTTCTGATCCGTGTTCTGACCCGTGTACTGACCCATGTTGTGACCCGTGTTGTGACCCGTCTTCTGATCTGTGTTCTGACCCGTGTTCTGACCCATGTTGTGACCCGCGTTCTGACCCGTGTTCTGACCCACGTTCTGACCCATGTTCTGATCTGTGTTCTGACCCGTGTTCTGACCCATGTTGTGACCCGCGTTCTGACCTGTGTTCTGACCCGTGTTCTGACCCGTGTTGTGACCCGCGTTCTGACCCGTGTTCTGACCCACGTTCTGACCCATGTTCTGACCCGTGTTCTGACCCGTGTTCTGACCCGTGTTCTGACCCGTGTTCTGACAGCGATCAGAGCGGGCTGACCGAGGCGTCTCAGTGCCGGCGGTGCCGGCCCGGCTTCTACTGCTCACACACGGGCCTGTCAGCGGGGTCTGGACCCCTCCTGCCTGGTGAACACTGACAGTCCACTGAGGTCACACACACACACACACACACACACACCACATGACGTCTCCGGGGGGGGGGGTTCTTCTGTCTCCAAGGCTCCCAGGCTGCTGCTCCAACATCGAGTGTCTCCCCCAGCGTCTGTCCAGCAGGACACTTCTGTGCGGAGGGCAGCGGCGCTCCCTCCCCATGTCCAGCTGGGTCGTACCGAAATGAGACGGGAGGAGGGGGCAAAGACGACTGCGGCCCCTGTCCTGTTGGTAAACAAGACGCTGCAGCTGCAGTGAATTCCATGTTTGTGTCACACTATATTTTGACTTGTTTTTCCAGGCTCCTTCCAGGCCTCCCCAGGCCAGACAGGATGTGACCCCTGTCCCCCAGGGTTCCACTGCCCGTCCTTGAGTCTGTCCAGCCCCCTGCTCTGCCCCGCTGGCTACGTCTGCCCGGCAGACAGACCAGAGACCCCCCCCCTGCCCTGCCCCAAAGGCACGTTCAGCCCCCGTCAGGGTCTCACCAGCACAGGTGAAAAAGTCTGCTTGGGATGTCGCGTCAGTGAGATGTTAATTAACAATGTTTTCTGGACAAACATTTTCAATGTGACTGTTTTAGAAATGTTTTGGTCTCTGATGTCCATTAGTATTCGTAACATGTCGTGTTTTGGGGTTTAGAGAAGGTTTCCCGCTGCGCTCGGGACATTCAGCCTCTTTCAGACCTGCTGACTGATTCGGGGGGTTTCCAGTCAAATCCGTCGCTCTGTGTGCAGGCGAGTGCCGCGCGTGCCCCCCGGGTCACTTCTGCGGGTCTGCAGGTTTGCTTCAGCCGTCTGGACCATGTGCTGCTGGGTTTCTGTGTCTGATGGCCGCCGCCGTTCCCAACCCCAGTGACAACCGGACAGGATCGCTCTGTCCCCCGGGGGCTTTCTGTCAACGGGGGCTGCGAGCAGGTAAACCAGTTCCCTCCAGCAGTCCCACCGAGTTATTGAATGGATGTGAGATGAGCTGGGGTCTCCTGCGTGTGCGTCAGGTGACTGCCTGCCCGGGTTTCATTGTGACTGGGGCTCCAGCAGAGGAGACCAGTCCCTGTGCCCCGCTGGTTCCTTCTGCCCCAGTGGGACAGCGACCCCCGTTCCATGTCCCACAGGAATGTTCAGCAGCAAAACTAGCAACACGCACCAGGACGACTGCAGCGCGTGCCCCCCCGGTCACTACTGTGAAGGTGGGCTACAGCCCAGGGAGCGGTCCCAGACACACACCTGTCCACGCCCTGACGATGGAGACAAACACCACTGACCTCATCTGACAGTTTCCCTCATTTCTCCTGTTCTTCTTGACGACGCCCCCCCGTGTGGGCAGGTGAGGGGTCCGTCCAGCCCACGCTGTGTCCTGCTGGATACTACTGTCCTGCAGGACTGACAGGTGGGCGGAGCTTCCCTTGCCCCTCCGGGACGGTTCAGAACCAGCCCGGAGCGTCCGGTCCTGACGCCTGCAGACCCTGCCCCGCTGGTGTGTGCTCTCCCCTGCCGTACCCCCCCCCCCCCCACAGCCAGTCTGAAACCCCCCACACACACACACACGAGTGTCTCTAACGGGACCTCGTCCGCTGCAGGAATGTTCTGCTCTCAGCCGGGTCTGTCGCAGCCGTCAGGACCCTGTGAGGCCGGATACCACTGCCCCCCCGGGTCGACCAGCTCCAACGCCACCGAGCACCAGGTGTCTCCTTCCTCTGAGTCTCCTCCTCTCCGGTCAGGACACGAGCAGACTGGTGACACCGGTGAATGTTCTCGTCTTCAGAGCGACTCCACCAGGACTCGTCTGTGTCCGTCGGGCCACTACTGCCCCTCTGGGGTGGGGTATCCCCTGCCCTGCCCCGTCGGCACCCTCTCCCTCCACGGGGGACTTGGGCGAGTCGAGGAATGTCCTCCCTGTCCTCCTGGACGTTACTGTGACAGACCTGCGTTAGCGAAGCTGTCCGATGCCCCCCCGTGTGAGGCCGGGTAAACACCTCAGTCACTTCTTCTTCTTCATTATTTACCCTATTTACAACCGACTGATCTTTGGCCCCCACCGGTGCCGCTGTCCTCTGAGGTCATGTGGTCCCTGTGTCTGCCTGCAGGTATGTTTGTCTGGGTTCCAGTCCCAGTCCCGCCCCTGCCGACGCGTCCTATGGCTTCGTGTGCCCCCCTGGCCACAGCTGTCCGGTGGGCTCCTCGGGAGCCACGCCCTGTGAGCCGGGCTCTTACAGCTCGGCCCCCGGAGCGTCTGACTGCGCCGTGTGTCCTCCGGGGTCCACGTGTTCCTCTTCAGCCACTCAACAGCCCCTGATCTGCCCAGCTGGTGAAAAGAACCTTCTAGAAGGAGGAGAACCTTCTAATCAGTCGCTGCCCAGTTTAATTCCCAAACCCTTCACAGGTCACTTCTGCCCGGCCGGGACGAGCCGACCTGAGCCGTGTCCTTTGGGGACGCTGGGGGCTCAGACAGGAGCGCACGCCCTCTCTGCCTGCACCCCCTGTTCTTCTGGAGTGTTCTGTGGCACCGAGGGAGCTTCAGCACCACAAGGTACCAACACAGACAGGACAGGACTTGTAGGACTTGTGTGCACGCCTGAGCTTTTCAAACGAGTAGGAACGAGCGTGGGACTGATACGAGAGGACTGTCAGAAGGGTCTCAAGCATCCGCAGCAGAACGTCCAGGACTGTCACACACTCACACATCAGCAAACACCTCTGTGCACTGTTCCCGCGTGCACGTGCCACTTGGATTGCAGTTCCACCACGTGAAACATTGTCATTTAATATCTTATAGTACCGACACTGTCCATCTACACCAGGGTTCACCAACGTGGTGCCCGCGGCCTCCTCAGGAAGTTCCCCCAGGCCTGTTCTAAAAATAGCACCGTGATCATCTGAAAACGAAACAATGACAGAAATTGAAAGAAACATGCTGCATGGTGAAATTTAGTTTTTCTACTGTTAAATCAGTCATATGAACTGTTCACCTTCTCATTTCATATATTTAGATCTATATTCTGTGTATTTGTGTATTTTATTCATTTGGTCGTGACGGTGGATGTTAATGAACACACACGAGAGTCGACACGTCCCATTGTAGCCGAAGGCTAATCGACACAGAAAAAGAAACAACAGAAAAGAACAAGATAGAAAAAAACCCACAATATACAAAGTGGTAAAAGTTAATAAAACAAAATAGGTTTGATATTTAGTATTATATTCAACTTTTTATATTTGAACTATTCAAACAAACCAAGTGAAGACATCACCCGGTGTGTGTGTGTGTGTGTGTGTGTGTGTGTGTGTGTGTGCGTGTGTGTGTGTGTGTGTGCGCGTGTGTTAAATGACACTGAAGCGAGTCTGTCTCTGTGTTCTTCTCCAGGTCCATGTTCACAGGGATATTTCTGCCACAGCGGGGCCACGAGCCTGACTCCAGCGAGCTCTGAGAGCTTCCCCCGGAACGGACGTTGTCCTGTGGGACACTTCTGTCCCTCGGGGTGTCTCG